>NW_026471139.1:0-11724 GCF_026875155.1 Cherax quadricarinatus | reverse complement strand
CATTTTGTGACCGGGTGTGGAATGGAAGTCTTCTCTATTTTTTGTTATGATTGTAGCCAAAGTATAAACGTAAGTAACCATTCTTACAGATTCATTACCTTTGTAACTTGTGAGCTCATTACCTTTGTACCTAGTTCAGTTATCAAAACTTTGGGGGCCCAGTCCCTGGACCCATTACGTACCTCTGTAATCTGTAAATACCTTTGTAACTTGTCATGATTGTGACCAGACTTACCTGGAGTTCATTACCTTTGTAAATTGTGAGTTCATTACCTTTGTAAATTGTGAGTTCATTACCTTTGTAAATTGTGAGTTCATTACCTCTGTAACTTGCTCAGCTATCAAAACTTTGGAGTCCAGTCCCTGGACCAATTATGTACCTCTGTAATCTTTTGACTACCGCCCACAGGATGGGTATGGGGTGCATAATAAACATATTAAACTAACTTCTAACTGCATTCCTATAACAATCATCTTCATTATTTACTTCTCTCCTAATATTATTCCTAATGCTAGACACAATTATACCAAAGTTATATTCTACGTTCTCCCTCTGGATACTCTTCTTGGCTAACATATCAACTTTATCATGAAGGAGTAATCCAATGTGTGATGGGATCCATAGCAATTGTACATTAATTCCTTTGTCCCTAATTTTTGAGTATCTATACCTGGCTTCCCCAAATGACCATGTTGTTGGAGTCATTATATGAGCCAAGAGCCTTCAATGATGACATAGAATCAGTAATGATGATAGTGTCAAGCTCAGTGTCATAGGTTAGCTTTAGCGCCATTAGGATTGCAAACAATTCAGTTTGCAGTGTAGACGCCCAGTTGTTAATTCTTATGCCTAACTCAACAAATTTATTATCGTTCTTAACTAGGGAGGTGGCAACAAGAGCAGATGCAGCCCTGCCAGAAGACTCCTGTTTAGATCCATCAGTGTATATAACTTGTGATAACTTATTACTACCAGCTAGGTGAAAAATTTCTTCTTGAGCAGTTGCTCTAACAAGAGATTTAAGTGGTATACAATACCGACAGGTTGTTAGGTAAGACACATATGCAACAGTTAGACAACTTTATTCCGAAACGTTTCGCCTACACAGTAGGCTTCTTCAGTCGAATACAGAAAGTAGGCAGGAACAGTAGAGATGTGAAGACGATGTAATCAGTCCATCACCCTTAAAGTCGTAGAATTTGAGGTTGTCAGTCCCTCGGCCTGGAGAAGTTCAGTTCCATAGTCAGGAACTATCTGAAGATTAAGCGACAGTGCGGAGACTTAAATACTGTCGGAAGGAGAGGTGCAGGGTAGTAGTAGTAGTAGTAGTAGTAGTAGTAGTAGTAGTAGTGAGAGGCAACTGAGAGGTCATGTCCCTCTCAGATCCAACCCTTCTCACTTGAAAAGCTTGTCCAAGGTGTTTTCTGTACCAAGATGCCACGTGTTGCAGTGTCTGAACTTCTCCAGGCCGAGGGACTGACAACCTCAAATTCTACGACTTTAAGGGTGATGGACTGATTACATCGTCTTCACATCTCTACTGTTCCTGCCTACTTTCTGTATTCGACTGAAGAAGCCTACTGTGTAGGCGAAACGTTTCGGAATAAAGTTGTCTAACTGTTGCATATGTGTCTTACCTAACAAGAGATTTAAGGAAGGGATTACTAGCAATGAGCTTCTTGGGAGGGACTTGTAGGTATGTGATATCTTATGTGTAGAGAACCTAGGATAACCCAAAAAAGTCAGACAGAGTGACTTTTCCATTGGTGTTATGCCACTGCGGGGCCTGCAGTTTGGGGTGTTATGCTCACTGCGGGGCCTGCAGCTTGGTGTTATGCCACTGCGGGCCTGCAGCTTTGGTGTTATTGCTCACGGGCTGGGCCTGCAGCTTGGTGTTATGCTCACTGCTGGGCCTGCAGCTTGGTGTTATGCTCACTGCTGGGCCTGCAGCTTGGTGTTATGCTCACTGCTGGGCCTGCAGCTTGGTGTTATGCTCACTGCTGGGCCTGCAGCTTTGTGTTATGCTCACTGCTGGGCCTGAGTTTTGTGTTTATGCTCACTGCTGGGCCTGCAGCCTTGTGTTATGCTCACTGCGGGGCCTGCAGCTTTGTGTTATGCTCACTGCTAGGCCTGCAGCTTGCTTACTGCTTTGCCTCCCACCCTTGGGGCTATGCTCACTGTAGGCCTGCAGCCTTGTATTATGCTCACTGCTGGGCCTGCAGCCCCTTTGTGTTATGCTCTCGGTTGGGGTCAAGCCTCATGTGTTATGCTCACTGCTGGGCCCAGCCTCCTGTGTTACCCTTACTGCTGGGCCCCAGCTTCATGTTTTTATGCTCACTGCTGGGCCTGCAGCCTCCTGCATTATGCTCACTTCTGGGCCTGCAGCCTCCTGTGTTAGCTCACTTTTGGGGCCCCCACCCTCATGTGTTATGCTCACTCTGGGCCCCAGCCTCCTGTGTTACACTCACTGCTGGGCCCAGGCTTCCTGTGTTATGCTCACTGATGGGCCCAAGCTTCCTGTGTTATGCTCACTGCGGGGCCCTGCAGTCTCCTGTGTTATGCTCATGCGGGCCCCCCAGCCTCAAGTGTTACACTTACTGTGGGCCCCAGCATCTGTGTTACGCTCATGCTGGGCCTGCAGCCTCTGTGTTATACTCACTGCTGGGCCCCAGCTTCCTGTGTTTCACTGCTGGGCCCCAGCTTCCTGTGTTATGCTCACTGCAGGGCCCCAGCTACTTGTGTTACACTCACTGCTGGGCCCCAGCTTCCTGTGTTATGCTCACTGCTGGGCCCCAGCTTCCTGTGTTACACTCACTGCCTGGCTCACAGCCTCCTTTGTGTTACACTGACTGCAGGGCTAGCAGCCTCCTATGTTACACTGTTCAACTCCTTACATAAGGGGTATTCCCAATAGCCCCCTGGTTGTCTTCAAGAAGGCACTGGACAGGCACCTAAAGTCAGTACCTGACCAACCGGGCTGTGGTTCATACGTCGGTTTACGTGTGCCAACAGTAATACCCTGGTTGTTACCCTAAACTCTTCTAACTTACTGTGCATAGGACTGATGAACCCAAATATCTGGCGAAGCGTTTCCAGAATATAGATGATTAAATGTTGCCTATGTAACTCATTCTTCAACTTGTCAGTTTTGAAGGTCAGTAGAAAAAAATCCACCCAACAAGAAATTTTTGTTTTCAAATTACACGACAGGAAAAACACCCTCGCTTGTTTAAAATTTAGGAGGCTAGGTATACAGTGGTGGCTCGTGTATAGGCACTGCGGAACTGCAGGAACTGCAGCACCCCCTATTTTCACTCGATATTATCGATTGCATTTTCATTAATGAGTCTTTTTTTCTTTAATACTTTCTTTGTACTTGTACATTATATAATCCTTAAGCTTGATGTCAATGCTATCCTCTAGTACATGAAAAATTACAAAATCCTTGCATGGAAATGCTTTTCACAGTTGCAGCGACTCTGTGTTCTGCTGTTGTACGTGCGCATGTGCACATGTCCGAGATAAAATGCTGCACGCTAGGCAGAGAGAGCACTGTCGCTGACAGAGTGCCCACCCTGTTGTGCAAGTATGAGGTAGTGTTTCTTTCTTATTCAGCGACGGGTGTTGTGCTTAAAAACCATGTACCATATTCTTGAATGTGATAAAGGGGTTAGTAACAGATGATTATCATGCTTTAGCTATTTTACATGCTTGTGTCATTTTACACATTATTAAAAAAAATGGCTAAAAATTTTCCTGAAGCAGCACCTCCACTAATTTTAACTACGAGCCGCAATCCCAGAGAGGTTTGGTCAGGAAACAGGGCAAGTGTTTCAAACGGATTCGTTGGAAATAAAGCAGACTGTAAACGGATGGGGTTGTAGGCGCCCTTATCAAACCAAAAAATAAATATAAATCAGGAACATACACGGTAAGCTGTCCAATACACAAGTACAGTTTAGAAATAGAAATACAAAATAGCTAGAGCTTCATTTAAGGAGGTTATTAATAGAGTATTCAAGAGGTTGCTAGTAGAATTACAGTAAATCAACCATTCAAATCATTATGAAGCTCTGTGTAGTCTGCAGTCAATCAAACAAACGGGCTTCCACATGAATAAATTGTCATTTTTTGTGGAAATTGGTGTCATGCCCCTTGTGCAGATATCCAAGAACTAGCTACAAGCAGTATTAAAACAGGGAAGTGTTTTTTGGGGATGCCCAAAAAGAGATCAATCTGGGACTAAAATCACATGAGTATTAAAAGAGGATAACTCAAAACTGCTTTCATAGAAAACCTGGGGCTTTCTACAACAGATGGGAACATAAAAAGTCTGGGCTGAATGGTACTGCCCTTTATATTGGCCATGTAGTCAGAAACTGTAAGGCTGGAGGTGATGTCCTGGTAGTCAGTAAATGTGGGCTGATAGCGCTGTCCTGGGAGACAGTAATGGTGAAGCTGGAGGGTGCTGTCCTGGGAGACAGTAATGGTGAAGCTGGGGGTGCTGTCCTGTGAGACAGTAATGGTGAAACTGGAGGTGCTGTCCTGGGAGACAGTAATGGTGAAGCTGGAGGTGCTGTCCGGGAGACAGTAATGGTGAAGCTGGAGGTGCTGTCCTTGGAGACAGTAATGGTGAAGCTGGAGATTTTGTCCAGGTAGTCGGGAATTATACACAGGAAGGAATACATATAAATGACCTCAAAGGGGACAGGAGCGTAGTGGGGAAACAAGTGTAGTCAAAGATAAGATAAAACCAATATTACAAACTAGAAATACCACAGGAAATAGCAAACAAGAGGACTCCCCTAGCATAGTGAGGATATATTACCAAAAACAACTGGTGGGGCTCCATTGTTGGTGCTAGGGAGGATAGGATTAAGACGGGAAACAGGGACCAACAGGGAATACAGTCACAGAAACCCCAAAGGGAAACGGAAACCAAGCCTGTGCAATACTATGCACTTGGATCTGCAGACATGGGAATCTGGAAAAAAAAGACGGGACGTGCAACTTTTGACCACCCTAGAAAAAGCCGTGCCCATATGACAACAGGAAAATGCAAACTCCCTTCCTGTAAGCTTTTTCCCCCCTGAAAAGTGTACCTCTTCAGTACAGGAAAGACTGTGCTATAACTTAAATTGCAGGCAACCATCTAAAGGGGACAAAAGATACAAAACTCCAGGCCATGGGAAAACCTGGGTAGCCACAGCACTCAAGAGGGAGAGGTTTTTTAGTGCAGGAAGGAAAAAAAAAAACTGGCAGGAAATGGCAGAAATCGTACACCAATCCAGTCTTCCTGGGTGGACCACAGTCGATGGCCTCCCATCCAAACCAACAGATACAGATACTAATGGGCCCGGAAAAAAAATCCCCCCCAGTACCAGGCAAAGGCAGCAGCAGCGGCAGCAGCAGCGGCAAAGGGAAACCCTTTTCCTCTATTTTTACTTCTACCTGAGGTTCCCAGCAGCCCAGTGATGACCTAATCAAGACCCACATAACACTAACATGTGTGGATACCCCGAATGATATAAATCAACTGCAGAAATCACCCAAAAGTTCACAAATTACCAACTAATAGGACTCGTTCTACCACCTCCTACCCCGCTGCCACTGAAGTGATTTTCCGCAACATTCACCCATCGCCTATTATTCACCCAAAGCCACAGCCAATGGACAAGGGTCAGAGCAATAAAAGAAGATCCCGTAACCAGTTAAGGACTCCTAACATCAAAGGGGAGAGCAGTAATAACATGAGGAAAAACTTGTGGTACTGGCAGCCAGGACACAACCCTCATCACCCACCCCGCACCACCACAACACACGACAGACAACAACAAACATGGCCGCCACCACACCCAAGATAACCCTTCCCATATTTAGTCAAGAAAATCACCGCCCAAAATAGCTAAACTCCTTACGATTCAAAACCCAAAAACGATCCCCAAAACAACTCAAAAAAATGCGGGAACAAAAAAGCTAGCAATGCAAAATTACCTCAACAAGATCCGGGCTCTTGAGAAAAAACCCCCTAAAAATTTGGGAAACCCAAAAAAGGGCAAAAACCCCACCCCAGTCCCTAGACCCCATCAAAAACTCTAAAAGACCAAGTCCCCTATTTTACTCCCAAACTTTAACAGAGGAAAGATCAAGGGGGAAACCAAAAATTTTAAACCAATGTCATAACCAATTTCCCAAAACCCATAATGACCAAAAACAGCTAGCTGACACTTTTTGAAATTTTTAACAGCAAACATCCCCCAAACCCACAGTCACCCAAGATACCGGGCATGGAAAACCACCCGCGTTATCAAGGACCCCCTTCCCCTTTTAACATACATATGAGGGACCTAAATTTTTGCAAATGATGGGCAAAACCAAGCGGGAAAAAAAACAGTGCTTTTAAAAATTTCCCAAACTAGCCTACAAAGAAAAAACCCTAAAAAAAAAAACTATTTCTTAAAAACTGATTTTTACGTCAATAGTCCCTTTTCCAAAAAAAGAAAAAACCTTTTTTAAATCGGCAAAAAAATTTACGCTATTCCCCAAAAAATCCCCCAGTGTTTTGTGAGGGATGGAAAAAAATCGCAGTTAGGAAACGCCCCCCTGGGAAGGATACTTCATCTCTACAAAAACACAAATTTTAAAAACCTTTCCCTTTAAGTGAGGCTGGACTAACAAAATCAGAGTAAAGTGCAGAAAAAACCCCAGTCCACAGTTGTTTTTATTGTCAAAATTTTTGTGCCCCCAAAAATTTCCCAAATACCCCAACTATTTTTGATTTAAAAGTTGTATTCAACGACCATTTTTACCTCATTGTTTTAATTTTTTTTAAAAATTTTACAGTTTTTTTCTCCTTTTTTTACAACTTACCCCCATACTTTTCCCATCTTTTTTATTATAAACTAGCCTTTAATTTGGGGTCCTCAATAATTTACCCTCCTTTAAAAAATTACCCCAATTCCCCGGGTTTTTATTCAAAATTTCCCTTTTTTTATTTCCCCAAATTTTTTGCTTTAAACTATATTGATCAAACTTATTGTAAACTTCTTTTTTTTTGACCATTTTTTTCTTTTATTTTTTTAAAACCTAGTTTTTTTCAACACAACTTTTTATTTCTAATCTCCCACCACTTTCTAGCATATTATAACCAAGTCATTGCCATTTTTTTTATTTTTTTATTATTTTCTTTTTCTACCTTAACTTGTTTATTTTTTCCTGTCAAATTTTAAATTTTAGTAATTCTCTAATTCTTGTAAACAATTTATTTTAAGGGCCTTAGCAATTTTCAATTGAGAGTCTTGTGCCTTTTTTTAAATTTTTAGAATTTTAAAATCAGTTGTACTATAGTCAATACCAAATTCTTTTTATTAACCCATTGTGCCCAAATTTCTAGTGAGAGACTGGTGCATTTTTAATTTTTATTTTTATATTATTAGAAATTTAAAATTTGTTTTTTCTATAGCTCTTTTTAAACTCAAAAACAACACTCCACAAAAGTTTATTAAAATTAGAACCCCTTTGTGGGAAAATTTAAAAATTTAGGGGCTTTTTTCTATTTTAAATTTTTTTTTTTATATTTCTAGTTTATACCAAATTGTAAATTTTGTTTATTCCAGCACAACCCCATGACAAATCAACCCTTTTTTATGTGTAGTAGGACTTACTCTTAATGACCAAAAAACTCTACTATAAACTTATCCAAACTTCCCCCCAATACAGACATCAGTACTAAAAACTCAACACAAATCAGGAATAAATAAAACCCTAAAATTTTTCCTAGAAGATGATTGATCACGTTGGCCCTGTCTAAACCTCCCCTTTCTGCACCCAATCAAAAAATAAATTTGGAAAAAAACTGCCCCTTTAATTTAAAAGCATCACAAGCCCAACCCCTACCAAACAAGCTAAAAATTTTATCAGCCCTTAACTACAAATCAGGTCCTTAACAAACCTATGAGGCCTCCCAGCACTCCCCTTTAAGCACTAAAGACACCTTCTTTCCCGCTTTAATTTTTACTGAACCTGGCTTAAACAGGGCACAATAGATTAAACCCTTACCAGGGGTACACAGCAATTCACAAATGCAGAACCCAAAAACCCAAATTGGGGGGGGGGTATTGCAATCTATTACTTAAACCCAATTTTTTTTTTGTATTAGCACCCCCTAGCTTTAGTGATGAATATTGGGGGAAACATTTTTTTCTAATTTTTTTTGTAAAAAAAACCCAAGACACCTATAACAAACGGGGGGGCCATTTACCGGATAAACCCACACAAACATCCCAAATTTCAGTGGGGAAAAATTTAAAATCACTAATAACAAACAGACAAAGGGAAAAAGCACCACCTTTTCTTAGGGTGGAACCTTTAACATTTAAAAACCCTTGGGTTTTAAAAATGATCACCTGTAAAAGTTTTCCAACAACAATATGAAAAACCACTCTTCATACCAACAATAACAAAACCAAAACCCGGGTCCCTGAAACAAGTGAACCATAATAGGGCCCCCAAAAATGGACCAATATACTAACCCCCCCTTTAAAACAGGGTTTAAACAAGTTTGCACTGCAGACCAAATAACCTACCCCTTCCCCCCGACAAAATTAAGGGAAACCACCACTTGAATTCAACAAAGTTTTTCCCTTTAGGGCTCCCTGACGAGGGGCCCCAATTTAAAAATTTTACAGCGACCTAGAGATTTTTTTACGGCCCCACAGAATTCTCCAAGGGGCCCAAAGGTTTGATACGGACAGACATTTTTTCCCCTTTAAAAAATTTCTTTTGACTATAAAACAAACATTGTCCTTTAAAGGGCCCTATAAGTGAGCTACTCAAGTCCCAATTTGGGCTCGTTTTTTGCAAAACCCCTAACCAGACTGAGAGTCAAGATCAAAATGAAAAATTTTTTGAGAGAGCCACCAAAAAAAGGGTTAACACAAAACCTATCCGATGTTATCCCGAGCCAAATGACTTCGAACCCGGGGTAAAAGGGCTTTCCCATGCACTCTGCCCCAGGGGCCAGACTCATGGACTCTGTGTTCATCAAGAACTGCAAGAAGCCCCTATCACGACCCTTTTTCCATCCTATGGAGAGGGAGCAGGGACACGGGGGTCGTCCCTCAGTTACTAAAAACAACAGATATAGCCCCACTCCACAAAGGGGGCAGTAAAGCAACAGCAAAGAACTACAGACCAATAGCACTAACACCCCATATCAAAAAAATCTTTGAAAGGGTCCTAAGAAGCAAGATCAACCACCCACCCTAGAAACCCATCAGTTACACAACCCGGGCAACATGGGTTAGAACAGGTCGCTCCTGTCTGTCTCAACTTTTGGATCACTACGACAAGGTCCTAAATGCACTAGAAGACAAAAAGAATGCAAATGTAATATATACCGACTTTGCAAAAGCCTTCGACAAGTGTGACCATGGCGTAATACGCATAAAATGCGTGCTAAAGGAATAACAGGAAAAGTCGGGCGATGGATCTATAATTTCCTCACAACAGAACACAGAGAGTAGTCGTCAAACAGAGTAAAGTCCGAGGCAGCTACGGTGAAAAGCTCTGTTCCACAAGGCACAGTACTAGCTCCCATCTTGTTCCCCATCCTCATATCCGACATAGACAAGGATGTCAGCCACAGCACCGTGTCTTCCTTGCAGGTGACACCCGAATCTGCATGACAGTGTCTTCCATTTCAGACACTGCAAGGCTCCAGGCGGGCATCAACCAAATCTTTCAGTGGGGTGCAGAAAACAATATGAAGTTCAACGATGAGAAATTTCAAAATTTCTCAGATATGATAAACATAGAAAGGGAAATTAAATCTTCATCAGAGTACAAAAAAAAATTCTGGCCACAAAATAGAAACGAAACACCAACGTCAAAGACCTGGGAGTGATTATGTCGGAGGATCTCACCTTCAAGGACCATAACATTGTATCAAAACGCATCTGCTAGAAAAATGACAGGATGGATAATGAGAACCTTCAAAACTAGGGGGGGCAAGCCCATGATGACACTCTTCAGGTCACTTGTTCTATCTAGGCTGGAAATTGCTGCCTCTAACAGCACCTTTCAAGCAGGTGAAATTGCCGACCTTTGAAAATTACAGAGAACTTTCACGGCGCGCATAACGGAGATAAAATACCTCAATTACTGGGAGCGCTTGAGGTTTCTAAACCTGTATTCCCTGGAACGCAGGAGGGATACATGATTATATACACCTGGAAAATCCTAGAGGGACTAGTACCAAACTTGCACACGAAAATCACTCATTACGAAAGCAAAACACTTGGCAGACGATGCACCATCCCCCCAATGAAAAGCAGGGGTGTCACTAGCACGTTAAGAGACCATACAATAAGTGTCAGGGGCCCGAGACTGTTCAACTGCCTCCCAGCACACATAAGGGGGATTACCAACAGACCCCTGGCAGTCTTCAAGCTGGCACTGGACAAGCACCTAAAGTCAGTTCCCCGAAACTCTCTCCAGGTAAACTCCAGGTAAAAACGAAACAGATCACAAACAAACGGCTTGGTTGCCCATGGCTAACCAGCACCATTCTGAAATCCATTGACAAGAAACACCAATATGAAAAGCAATATAGACAGGGCTTAATACACAAAGATATTCTTAAACACTATTCATCAGTTCTCACCAAAGTAATAAAGAAAGCCAAACAACTATACTACTCCAGTAGATTCACAGACACTAGAGGAGATATAAAAAAGACCTGGAAAACACTCTCTCAGATTCTAGGGACCCACAAACCGAAAAAAAACAAGAATATTGTCCTAACTAAACCTAATGAAACACCACTACATCCCACTGACACAGTAACAAGATAAACGACTCTCTCTCAACCATAGGATCTAATCTCGCCAATAAAATCCCACATACCAATGCCCATGCTGGGGACTACCTAGATGGGAATTTCCAAAATTACTTCTATCTTGCACCAACTGAGCCCTCGTAAGTCACCGAGATTATAAAGTCACTTAAAAACAACTCAGGGAATCTGTCTAATGTCCCACCATTACTGTACAAGCGAGTGGGCCATATCCTTTCGCATGCTATTTCATTACTTTTTAACAAGTCACTAGAAACTAGCACCTTCCCGAAACTACTCAAGACGGCAAGGGTTACACCAATACATAAAGGTGGTGACCCTACAGATTTAAACAAACTATAGGCCAATATCAAACTTACCATTGCTATCCAAAATCTTGAGAAACTCGTGCACAGGAGACTATATTTCATTTATACAGCACAAAACATACTCAACCCCTGCCAATTTGGATTCAGGAAAAATAAAAGCACTAACGATGCAATCATAAAAATGCTAGATCTGCTTTGCACAGCATTGGAAAATAAGGAATATCCACTAGGAATTTTTATTGACCTAAGAAAAGCTTTTGACACAGTAGACCACGGCATCCTACTCCACAAACTTGACCATTATGGTATAAGAGGCCATGCGCTTGTATATTTCAAATCTTACCTTACTAATAGGTATCAGTATGTCACCATTAAAGACACAGCATCAACAACACAGCCAGTTGATACTGGAGTTCCGCAGGGAAGTGTCCTTGGTCCCCTGCTCTTCCTCATATACATCAATGATCTTCCAAACGTATCTCAACACCTGAACCCCATTCTCTTTGCTGACGACACGACTTTTGTCATCTCTCACCATAATCTTCCACCTCAACACCATT
>NW_026471137.1:0-11895 GCF_026875155.1 Cherax quadricarinatus | reverse complement strand
ATTTATTTAATCTCCTTTCTCTTATACAACCCCAATAAAGAAGCTAATAAAGTTTTAAAACATATAAAAACCCCAGCCTAAATTTGCTCAGATTGGCCCCTTTTAACCCAAAAATTAATAAGGTATGGGAACCCAATGACTCTCAAATCAAATAAGAAACATTAGATAATTTAGGGCCCTTTTAAATTTAAAATTAAAATACTGAAAAAACAAATTCACTGAAAAAACCCGCACAAAAATTACCCATTTTTTTACTACTTTC
The DNA here is from genome assembly GCF_026875155.1 of Cherax quadricarinatus. NCBI lineage: Eukaryota > Metazoa > Arthropoda > Malacostraca > Decapoda > Parastacidae > Cherax > Cherax quadricarinatus. The sequence continues at coordinate 11,633 of NW_026471137.1, read as the reverse complement.
TCCAAAAAACTAAAATACTACAGCCTAACCCTTTAAATTACAATCAAAATATATTTTAAATAATCAACCCTTTTTATATAACCTGGCAAAGAACAAAAACAGATTTTTTATTAACAACCCCAAAAAGAATTATCAGTAAACCGCCGGAGGCCCCCGGGTTTCCTCAAAAACCCCCCATTTAAACCCAAATTTAAACCCCAAAAACCCTTTAAATATAAATGTTCCAAAAATTCCCCCTAAAAAAATTTTCCCATGCAAAGGGACAGTAGAGCCCAAAGAGTAACCCCAAACCCCCTTCAACGAACCGCCACTAAAAATTATTAAAAAACTCCCCCTCTGAACCAAACCCCTGGTGTGTGAAAACTCTTATAACCCAACACTTTAAAATACTAAATTACCCTTAATAAAACATCCAACAAATGCTTATAATTCGAAACAAACGCTCAAATCGCAAAAAATTTAAAATTTGCAACCGAAGCCCTCAACCCCAGTACCGCCGACCCCCTTTACCCCCTTAAAACTTTAATTTTTTTCCCCCCGAAATTATAGCCCCCCCCTTAATAAACCATCTTTACTTAAACCGCTAACCTACCTGTAAATATGGTTTCCTCCCAACATTTCAACTTTTTGAAATTTCAGGGTCCTCTTAGAGCTTTTTAGTGACTCAAATCGAATCGAATTTTTTCAATTTATTTACCCCAATATTGCCTTTTCTTTTCGAACGTAGGCAATCTGTCGCGACGTGGTTTTTGGGGGTTGTTTTACACCATTATGCAAAAGGGGGGTCCTATTCTCTACCCACACCTACTCTCATATAAGAGAGATATTTATTATGGATCATTGCCTCTCTCACGCCCGGAGAAATGGAGTCCCGATTCGTTTTTTTGCATAGCCAAGCCTTTTAGGTTTTCCCTACCCCGAGGGGTGAGTATCGTTTTGAGGTGTCTCCGTTTTTACAGCTTACTTCCCACCATTCCCTCTTAATTTGGACAGATTTGCCGGTGGGAATTTGAGATGAGTTCACAAGATAACCCACCCCAACTCGATTTTTTACTCCGCTTTTTCTGCCGTTTTAATTACTTGGCTGCCTTGCCCGAAGTTTACCCTGTCCACCACTCTGGAGTAACCTATCCCCTAGACAAAATTCCCTGCCACATCACCTACTTTTCCATTCAAAAGATTATTATAGTTCCCAGTAACACCTTAATACTCCCGGCCCCCCTGACTTCTCGTAAACCCTAGTTTTACTTAGAAAACTGATAAGTTTTTACCTGACTGACCCCTTAGTCCACACCATGTGTGATTCAACCTGAATAATCTTCCTTTTGCATTTCGCCATCTTCTGACCCGCCCCAATACTAACTAGGAGGACCTATCGGTTTAGTACTATCAGTTGCGATCTCTTTGGGAACTCCCAGGGGGCCCTCCCCTCTTTCAAAACCCCAATGATCTTATCTTTTACTCTTTTTTAACCGGGCCCTATTTTGAGCCCTTTCCCCTCGCAATCATTTTTTTGGACGTGGATCTGAGGTTCGATTGCAGAAGTTTATTATTTTTCTCAGGCCTAAGCTCTTACTTGCATTACTTTCTTTATTTTGCTACCGACCCTTTGGCTTACCCTTTTAATGGGCTTCTTCTGAATATGGACTACTTAAATTTATTAAAATAAAATGGTTTGAATAACTCAATATAAAGAAGGATTTTCACTGTGCCCCGCCAACATACATATTTTGTTTACACTAAAATTAATTTACCTCGAAGAAAAAAATTAAAAATTTTAAGATTAAGGAAGAAACTTTTCAAACCATTCACTCAATTTAACGTACCATAATCGCAGCAAAGTTCTCCCACTCTTAAATAAACGTAAACCTGACCTCATCCCTTTTTATTTATAATCTAACCTTAAAACTTACCCCCCCTCTTAAAAAAAACAATGTTGACACCCCCTTGTAAACAAAATTTTCTATATATTCAGCTTTAAAAATTAACACGGGCCCCTACTCCCCTGGCTCAGAATTAAACCCCATACCCAGCTCAAACTTCCCTCCTGCTAAATCAAAAAGGAGCACGGCTGATCCTGCCAAACAGGAACAAGTCTCAAATACAGATACTGGAAATTGTAATCAAATGAGACGATCCTTTCCTAATAATTCTATGGACCTAAGTCTCCCGACTAACCGCCATATAGGCTAAAACAAATTAAAGCCAATAAATAGACTGAATAACGGCGAAAATAATAAGGTAAAATTTAGTACTATCAGTGAATTCTGCACTTTTAAACAAACCAATTTGTCAACCTCCGAAAGGGGGTGAAGTGGGAGGCTAGATTTGTCCGATTTATTAGGGCCCTTTTACTTACGAATCTAAATTCAACCTTAAAATCTTACGCCCCAGTGTGGTTATATATTCGCTACTCCGACTAAAACACAAGCTAATCAACACTAAATATCTCTCAATTCTAATAAACTATCAGCACTGTCCCCAGTACTTTTACCTTATAGAGTGCCTTCGATACTATTATATTCTAAATTTAACGCTTATCCTCTGTCAAAAATAAATTTAACACCTCAGGAACGCCTTCCGGAAACCCTACATGTTACGACTCATCCCACCTTGAGGGGAAGCCACAGGCGATATGTGTGTAACATACTTTAGTTCTCATGCCGCTCTAAACTTACGAAATTACGTGTTACATTAAATCCCCCTTCAACAGAATCTTTTATTTTACTGATTCGCAATAATAGAAGTTTATTGAATTACATTTCTTCTCATCATAAACTGACCTTGGTCTAATGCACTCTTCTTCTCAAATTTCTGTAACTACCTCAACATAGGTTTTCTGATAATAGCGGGCTCTCAGACAACCTACTAAACAGAGTAAGATTGATTTTTTCGTGTTGTTTCTTTTTCAGATTCAGGTTCCTCTAACAAGGACTAATACCTCCTAAATTCTTTGAATGTAAAGCCCATATCTATTTACACCAAAGTTTTATTTTTATCTTTCTAAGTATAACAGGGTTGGGGTCGTCTAATCCTAGTTTAATTCTTAATCTCGAGTTTACCCATGTATAATTACAGCTTTCCGTTTATTCCTAATAAACCAATTTCACCTTTTATTATATAAATTTTCAATTTACCTTTAAACGTAAGAATAACCTAATCTAAAATACTTTTACCTAAAATTTTAAAAGTCCAACCACAACTGCTAGCTCAAATTTCAACCAAACTTTTTTTAATTTACTAATTCTGGACTCTAATCCAATATTTTATCTTCCGTTAATGGAAATAGCAAAAACTATGTCTGTGTTATAAATTATACTCTATTTTATTTACCTTTACTCGACCAAGATACACATTTTACCCTAATATAAAATAAAAAGTTTAAGTAAGAATCAAACTTTGAGCTTACCTTCGGCCTATTTAAGTAAAACACCTTCTTATAACTTAGATTCATTTCTTCTAACGAAACACCTCAAATAACATAAACTACAATTATCTCCTGTAATCTTAACTCCTTAATGAGATAATACACAGATAAAAGGAACAGTTTGGTTTAGATTGCATAGTGTAGTGTTACTACTTATACTACTTGATTCTCTCTTAAAGTTTAGTAATTACACATCTTCAAATTTGACATTTTGAGTTCTTTTTCCACTATAAAGGCCTACGCTAACGGTTGATCTTTTCACAACAATATATAAGACATTGGTACCTATACTTTGCATTCAGAGCCTGTTCTAGTTTTGTAGACACACCTCCCTAAAACTATTTAGTCGGGCAGAACATTGGTCGCACGGGAGTTTAGTTGGAGGAAACCAAATTTATAATGTAATTGTCACAGCCCTCGCCTTCCGTTATGATTATCTCCCTAGTCTTACCAATCGTAATTGTGTGGGTCCGAAAATTGATTAGTCCCCTGTATACTTGGAGCCCTTCAACCGTACCCCCGAATGATTAATTCAAGATTCTTGACTTTTACCAATTTCCCACATCTCTTCTCCTTTCAAAAAGGGGTATAGTAGAAAAGGGGGGGGTTGGGACAGAATGGAACAGTTTACTCCCCATAGAGCATTCAAGAGCGAGGGGGTGTCAGTCGACCTTGGCATCTTCTCCTTCGTTTGGCTGGGTTTCCCTAATGCTTGGGATACTGTAAAATTTTTAGAACTACTGCAATTCAATACACGAAACGAGGAATATACAGAGACGAGTATCTTTATCCCTGCGACCCGGTTTCATTACCGCTGTTCTTCTGCTTGTATCTCTCCCCGTTCTTAGCAGGAGCAACTACTATACTCCTTACTGACTCTCAAAATTTAAACACTTCTTTTCTTTGGTCCTGTTGGCGATGGGATCCTTTGTTTCTCTACCGCTCTTATTACTATTTTTTGAACACCCGGAAGGACATCCTTGACGCTCCCAGCTCTCGATTAGTCTCACGCACGTACACACAAGAATCAGGCAAAAAGGTAAGCATTCGGACATCACTAGAAATAATCTATATTTATAGCAGCAATGAAATTTAGGGCCCCTCGTGGGAGCTCGCTTAATCTTATTTTCACTATGATGTGACACCTAAGCATATTTCACCGGAACCATAATTATTGCTATCCCTTCTAAGAATTAAGATCTGTAGAAGATTAAGAGCTCCCAGAGGCTCTCGTTTCTCATGTACTCCTTCCACTCCTGTGGGTCCTATGGTTTTTTTTCTTATTTACAGTTAGGGGCTTAACAGAGTTTATCTTAGCTAAACTCCTCAATCGCAATTATTCTCCATGACACCTGTGTTGCAGTCCTCTTCCGCTACGGTCCTGTCTATAGGAGCTGTGTTTGAAATTTTCGGGGTGTTGTTCGCTGACTCCCCCTATTCTCTGGGGCTTTCTCTGAATTCTTCACGATTAAACCTTTCTCTTCTTTACTACATTTTAAGGGTGTAAACGTAGCCCTCTCCCCCCAACACTTCTAGGAATTAAACGACCCCTTATACCGGCGCATTCAGACTACCTATGGTGGCTACGCGCATAAAAATTGTTCTCAACCTATGATCCTCTCATTTCATTAGTAGTGGTTCTGGCTCATATTTATTGTTCAAGAGACTTTGATGTCAATATGTGTAGTACTTCGACGGTTTCCCCATTGATGACAGCATCATTCCACTGCTGAACACCGGTACAGCAGGAATTCTCTTTCTAATTTCTAATATCTAAATGACCAGACTGATGTATAGGATTTTAAGCTTCCTACTAGGAAGAATTACCTTCTTTTAGAATTGCCGAATGAGGATATATAGGACTCCAAGATATGCTGCTTCTCCGCTTATAGAACAATTTGACGTACTTCACGATACACAATATTTATTTCTTTCTCATTCACTTCATTTAGTTGCCTATATTTTATTAATTTCAGCCACTATAAACTAACTTATTAACCGATTTTACTTGAAAACAAGAATTGAAAATGGTCTGAACTATGTTACTGCTATATCTTAATCTGCATCGCTTTTCTATACCTTCCCTACGGTTACTCTACCTTATTGGGGATGAAACAATAATCGAGAGTCACAATTAAATCATTGGGCACCAATGAGACTGATCTTACGAATTATTCGGATGTTCTAAGTGGTCGAATTTGATTCCTACATCGGCACCTATAGTATCTAATCAAATTAACGACTTTTGGCTGTTGAGTACGAATCCCCATCCCCTTAAATACTCAAATTTGTCTTATTATTTCAGCAGCCGACGTAATCCTTTCCTGTACTATTCCGTCCATTTGTGGGTAAAAGCCGACGCCATTCCAGGGCGAGACTTAATCTCAAATTAGATTTCTTGTAAATCGACCGGGTCCAATTCTACGGCCCCCTCTGTCAGTGTTCTGAAATTTGCGGGGGCTAACCATAGGTTTATACCAATTTTAATTGAACATTGGGATTTCGGTAGACTCTTATCTTGAATTGAATTTCTAGAAGAAATTCATATTAACTTTCTCTCCAGATAGTTATAAAGTTTAGGTCTTTAAAATCCTAAAGTAGTTCTCCTACTTCTTTGTGACTAAATTTTGTTAAAAGGAAATGCCTAATCGTCTGTCATGATTAACATTATTGTACTTATGATTTTTAGAATGCTCTTTCTATTTAGGGCCCCTTACTCTGACTCAATCTCTTGCTGTTAATCGCTCTCGGAAGCAATTTTATTCTTTTATCTTTAATTTCTCCTGTAATACTTCATTTAATACAGAAACTTCCGCTCGCACATCTCATTCTAGAAAACTTCTGGAAAAGGATAGCCAAGTCTTTTTCCAGTTTTTGAAACCACCCTCATGTATTCTGTCACTTCAATCTAAACTGAAATACCAACTTTTTTGGGACTTCTATTTATCCCAGTTCTCTTCTGAACCCCATCACCCCGATGACTTTATTGGTGATTTAAAATTGTAATCCTCCCTCACAATGAGCTTAAGATAACTTTTGGGCCCCCTCTAACTTGGTCTAGGCATTTTTATTTGTGTTCATTTTTTTAGCTTCATTCTTTTTAATAACTCTCTAGGTTCTCCGTCCCTGCATCCTCTACCAGATCCAGGCATCTGGTTTTTAACGACTTCCATACCCCACGGCTCTACCTTTATGTTTGACTTTATTTTTTGTTTAGGTGACCCTAAACACACCCTGCACATATTTGCCCACTAGTCGACTCCCCAAGGGCCCCTACACTATATGCACTCGTACCTTTTAGAGTTCTTATCGAAACAATGAGGAATATTTTTTGACCGGGAACTTGGCCATTCGGCTTGCTCAGCACAACATAAATTGCAGGCACCTCCTCTTGCCGTGCTTGGAGTTAGGACGGGCAGGACTTTGTATTCCCGAAATTATTATTTTTTCTCTTTTTAGCCTAATTTATTCTCCAGTTTACGTAAAGTCTGCTGTCGCAGCCAATCAATCCCATGTATTTGTGATTCATCAGAAACTCTTCATGCAGTGATAGTAAATTTATTTTTCAACATGACACCTTGCCTTTCCATTTTGTTGGCATAATACCTTAAACCCGTGACACAACCATCTTAGAGCTAGGCTTTATCGATCAGACCCCATTCAAATGATTTCATCAATTTAATCTAGACCCTGCCCCTCTTGTTTAGATTTATTCTACTTTTAACCCACAATTTCAATGATGGCGAGATGTAACTCGAGAGGGTGTGTATCATGAGGGCCTTCGTTCTCAAGCGATTCATAAAAGGCCTCCGGTGTGAGATAATTTTATCTGTCGTCTCTGAGGCCATATTTTTCATTCTCATTTTTTCGGCGTCTCTTTCATAGAAGTCTTGCACCTTCAATTAATTGAAATTGGAATTAAATTTTGGCCACCTGAAGGGTTTCCGCCTTTCAATCCTCCCTGTGTTCCTCCTTATTAATACAGCTATTTTACTTGCGTGAAGAGCAAACCAGTAACTTGAGCTCGCATTATGAAGCCTATACAAAGTCTAGGATTGACCCCCCCCCCCTTGGAGGTTTACTTTACTCCTCTTCAAGCATTCGAATATTTTTGGGAGCGGGCTTTCTCTATCGCAAAATCAATCTACGGAGCTACCTTCTTCGTAGTAACTGGATTCCCACAGTCTTAATGTAATTATTGTGACTTATTTCTAACAGTATGGTTTTATCGCTCTCTTCAAGTGCCACTTCCTTAACTAACCTCAACTTTGAATTTTAAAGCCGCAGCTTGGTGCTGACATTTTCGTTGATGTAGTTTGTATGGTCCCCCTTATTAGTTTTTTTCAACTGATGAGAAAGATTAACATATGTTAGTTTTAATGGAGTCTAGCTTCCCAATAGAAAGTCTATTTGTTTAGAAAAGTTATTTCTAACTATCATCCTGACCCACCTTCTCACTCTAGGTCACGACTTTTAATTTATAACCTGGTCCTTCAGGTCTATCGTATAACTATTATTAGAACGGTAAATACCCTCCCCCCGTTTGAATGGGGGTTTAATCTCTAAGGCTCTTGGGTTTCTCATTGCTGCTGATTATTCCTGATTTTGACGTAGAAACTACATTAATCCTCCCCCACCCCTTCCTCTTGCCCATATCTCTCACCTTACAGATATCTTCCCTTGAAGATTATACAGGCGGGGTTTTTCCCGACCCTCCCATAGGCCTCTTATTTGATGATGTTATAAAGGCGCTTAGAGTGATTCTATAACTGGGATCGTAGCCAATATGACAATGAATTGCACTCATAAAAGTATTTATAAACCCGTTCTCAAATTAGGTAACGCGAAAGATTGCGTTTAGTTTCGACCTAATTTTGGTTCCAATCCTCGAGTTTTTTTTGACAGAGCCAAACCATGAGGCATGTTATGTCTTTAATGGTTATGTAAGATTGATTTTTTTTCCTGCTAGGAGAACTAGGCAGTGGAAAAAAGCTTCTTACTTGTCTCTGAGTGACTAAATTCGTCATTCCTCTTTTTATTGCGTTTAAATAATTCATTACATTGTAATGTTAATGTTGAAGATTTTCCACCCTTAAACAATATCACCTACAGTCAATAGCCACACCTTTGCAGCGTCATTGCAAAATTCTCGTTTTAAATATATAAGTGAATGAAATAAAATTCAAAATCCACGGAATAACTCAAATAAATTTCCTGTTTATTTAATTATTATGCCGTTTTCTCTTGGTCTTATACTGTAAGCAAACAGAACCTTTTATCATCCCCGTCGGATCCCACCCCCCCCAAAAAAAATCTGATCATCCGGCCTTTATCCCCAATCTTAAAAAATGATCCGACACTTTATCTTCAACGGGATGCCCTTAAAGTTGACAATCTACATTAACCTTTTAGACCTCACACGATAACATTAGATTCAAACCTCGCCAATCTCTAACCCAGTCCTTGACCTACCGGGTTTAACTGCAGGCCCTAAAATAGCCCTATCTTATTCACTTATAAAGCTGAAATTTTTAATGGCAGGCCCCAAACAAAATCTATTAAACACTCTGAACCTTTAATCAAGCTAACCCACACCCCCGTTTCCACCCCCAACCCTTTGTATCACGATTACTCCTTTAAATTATTTCTATGGCTTTCCTAACATAGCATAGACCTCATATTAGAAAAGCCCTTTCTTGTAGTATATTATAATCGAAATGTTCAACATTCTGTTAAACCAACAATTAAAACATATCAAAAGTCTAAAATTATTTACTCCCCTTATTTATGGCAACTTCTTAAACTAATTATTAGAAGTAATCCAGCCAAGAAGGCCCTCTAAGAGCAGGTTAGCTAAAATCTATGAAAACCTCTGTCAGAAGGCCGGTTGTGCATACCACTATATCTGTCCGTATACGAATATCTTTTTGTACCTCTTTAGCCCTACGGGCTACCACCACCTATCACACAATAAACAGAGTAAAGCCTTAAATAAAGCATGAGTTTAATAAATGAAAAAAAAAGCCTAATCGACATGCCCTGATGATATAAATACTCCACTAATCACACACCATAATTGTCTCAAAGTGATTTAAAGCAGCAATTTTTTTCAAATCCAAACTCATAAATTAGCCCCCTAAGCCCGCGGTAAAATATAGTTAAGCAAGAAAAAACCAACAATAATCTCTTTGGCACCCGGACTTTAAACCCCACTAAAGGAATCAAAATATTAAACACCAGACTATCACATAGTGTTTGAAGAATGAAACTAAAGCTGAAACTGGGGCAGAAGCAGCTTTAACTACTAGACGGTCAAGCTGAGGTGGAATTTTGAGCTCTCCTTAGTTATTTAACAGCAACGCACACTGAAATTCCCAGTAATAAAAAAATTCCCACTCAATTACCTTTCTATAAATAATTAATATTTACAGCCCCCTGGCATAAAAAAGTATAGAAAATACCCAACTATAACCACACACCCACCCAATTCCGATTTGGACAAAAACTGTCAATAGCCTGCATTTGCTCGGTTTCTCGTTTGGTAATAATTTACCAGTACTTAGAAAACTTCCACTATACTCAAATCCCAATCCTAAAAGGACTCTAAGTGAATTTTGACCATTATTCAAGATCCTGTAGATGAACCTAATATATAGGCCACTGTACCTTTTACCCCACTCGTGTAATCCTCCGACAGCTATATTTATCATGGAGAAGATTAAATATAAAACGGACCTTAAAAATAAAAGCCATATCCTCAATCAACCATAAATCAAAGTTACTACAACAAAAAAGTTTTAAAAAGGGAAAATTCTCATTCAATTACAAAAAAAACCTCAGTTATCTACAAAACTAAAAAAATAAAATCCAGTGCCCTAAATAACAAAAAAGACACTAACTACTAAATGACTACGCCCCACTCAAAATTTTAAAATAAACTTTCTTTTACCTTTCGACCACAACCCGATTACCTAAAAACTTTTTAAAATTAAAAGGCCCAGTTTTTAAAAAAAAAAAAAAAATTTTGATCTTGAAAAAAGTATTTTAGGACTTTATAAAAAAGTCAGCTAAACTTTTTTACTTCACTTTTTTCTTACTTAAGTTGCTGCCCTCTCCCAACCCCAAACCCCCCTTTTTCCATAAGCCCCACCCTTCTTACACGACCCTTTTCTTACTGCGTTCTTTGGGCCTTTCGGACCCCCCTACTGATTTTATATTTTTTATTTCAAATTTTTTCTAGGGGGAATTTTAATTTTTGCTTTTTTGTATTTCCCTCGTTTCCCAAACGAAGCCTTAAAAATTTATTTTAAACAGCCTACTGACCCCAATCCTCCCCTTTTCCCCTTTCCCCCCAACTTTCTAAAAACTCTTACTTCCCCCCCCCAAAATTTTCCGATCCCCAAAAATTTTTAAATTTTTGGAAAAAAAACAAATTTAGCCCCCTTATCAACCAAAATTTCCCCCTACCCCTCACCCTCTCTCCCCCTTATGCCCTAGTAATTTTGTAAAAAATCCCACTTCCTTGATTTTTGTTGTATTATTGTACTCATCAAACCTTACCCCCTCAAAAATTCAACAGAAAAAATTTTTTTAAAACATTAATTTTGAGGAATTTTAAAAGGGAAAAGGGGCCTGCTTTTTTCTGACTTTTATTAAACTATTTTTTAATTATTTAACCTTCGTACTAAAAAACTTTTAAACTCCTTAGAAATAGAAACCAACTGGCCCTTCCGCCCACTGAACTCAAATCATGTAAAAATTTGGTTGAACAGGCCCCCTTTTGCAACTACTACACACAAAGAAATTTTTTAATTTAACACCGACGCAAACCTCTTGTTGAAAGAACCCTTAACCCGCTGCTACCCTAAGTAATTTCTCTCTAGCCCCAAAAAAAGGAGCCGTGGCAAGTATTTGATTTAAACAAAAAAAATTATATATTTTTTATCTTTTCACCCCCCAATAAAAACCCCCCTGCAAAAAACTTTAACACCCTTTAATCGCTTCCAACCAGCTCATTAAAAAACTTTTTGGTCTTTCGTCCCTCTGACTCATTTAAAACCTTTCACTTTAAAAATTAAATCAATCTCCGAGATAGAACAGCTTTTCCTTTTCGCCCAACCATTCATTCCCAAACCTCAATTAAAAAAAACTAATGAATATGCTTCTTCGCAGGTCAAAATACCGGGCCTTTTTGACCCCAAAAGGG
>NW_026471136.1:0-11352 GCF_026875155.1 Cherax quadricarinatus | reverse complement strand
AGAATTGAGCTGTTAATCTAGGTGAGGCCTTACTAATGATGTAAAAAGCTCAGTAGCCCTTTGGGACTTCTGTTGCTTACACTTTTTGATATAATCCCGTAATTATTTGCCTTATTACGTACGCTTAGGCTTGCTGTTTGGTTTTTAAGGTTGCTGCTTACAAAACCCCCCCCAACCCTTTTCGCAATCTGTAGGGCTAAGTTTTTACATTATTTAACGTAAAGTGCTGGGGTTAGGAACACCCCGAGCTTCAAACCGGCATTTATTACATTGAACTGCATCTGCCACTTTCTGACCAAGAGTAGAGTTTTCTAAATCCTCCGAAGTTCCCTAACATCTACTTTTAAAATAATTATCCTACCTATCTTGTGTCATGGGCGAATTTGCTCATACACGCAATTCCTTCATCAAGATCATTGATTATATTATAAACAAAAAAAGGGGCCCAAGACTGATCCCTGTGGAACCCCACTTGTTACTGATCCCAACGGGGATTTAAAACCCCATTTTATGGAAACTCTCTGCTTCCTGTCGTGAGCCATGACTCGATCGCGAGAGCACCCTTCCCCCAATCCATGAGCTGCTACTTTTCTTCAAAAGTCTTTGGTGGGGAACTCTATCAAATCCTACAAAAAATCTAAGTAAAAATATCAAATTCTTTACGGGGTCAACGCCTCAAAATTTTTTCTGAAAAAATTTAATAAATTAGTTAGAAAGAGGGCCTCTTGTGAATCTCTGAGTATCATTAATCAAGCTATGCTTATCGGATGGTTCTTTAATCTCAGCAAATTGACTCTAGCAACTTGCCTACAATTGGGTCAGGTTATTGGGGGGAAATTTTGACGGTAACGACTTGTCCCCTTTTTAAAAAAAAATTACATTAGCCACCCTTCCACTATAAACCTACACCTTTAAAAAGGATAAATTAAAAATATTAGTTAAGGGTTCACAGACTTCCTTTTGCATTCCCTTTAAAACCCTTGAAAAAAACCTCACAGGGGCCCTGACTTATTTGCTTCAGTCGGTCAAATTGCTTCACAACCATTTCACTTGACGTGATTTCATATTTATCTTCTTTTTCCCATATAAAAATTTAATTACCGGAATATTATTATGTCTTCCTGTGTAAAAACCGAAGAAAATAATTTTTTAAAATCGAGCACATTTCATTCTTTTTGTCAGTAAGACCCCATATTATTTTTAAGGGGACCTATCTTATCTCTGACTTTTGTTCTATAACCGGGAAAAAATTTTTTGGAATAGTTTTAAAATCCTTAGCAATTTTTAATTTCAAGCCCCCTTTTAGCTTTTTTTTTCCCCCTTTTTAATTCCCCCTCTTAATGTCATAACTTTTTCAAAGATGACCCTCCCCTCTTTTGATCCCATAAAATTCCTTTTTATGCCCATAGATATTTCAGCCTATTTTCACCCCATTTAGGGTCTTTTCTATTTGATAAAATTTCCTTAAAAGGGATAAACGTTTTTTGAGCCATGTTTTGTGTTCAGAAACTGTCATTTTGATAGCCCCCTTTTTCGTTACCCAGTCAACAGATGATAATTTTTTCTCAAGCCCCGTAATCTGCTAAGCGAAAATCTGGACTGTTACGATTTATCCCCTACTATCATCTTCCATTCAATTCTAAATGTAATTGATTTTGGTCGCTAGCCCCCAGTTCCTCTGAAACTTCTAAATTATTAACAAGGGTTCATTGTTTGCCAGAACTAAGTCAAGCAGGTTATTTCCCCTTGAGTTCGTCACAAACTGCTTCAAAAAACAACCCTGAACTACTTCTAAAAATCGAATGATTCAAATTCCCAGTCAAGAAACCCAATCAATATGACTAAAGTTAAAATCTCCTAAATTACACATTATCGTGCCTTTTGGCCCAACAATTTCCTCCCATAGTAGTCTCCCCTTTGGGCCCTATTAAATTTGGGGGGCGGTATATCACCCTAAAATTTTTTTTATGCCCCTCTGAAAATTCTATCCAAACAGACTTGTAGTGTTACTTCAGACTTAATACCCGTTTTTTTTCAAAAGTTCAAGCGATCTCGGACAACAATGCCACCCCCCCCCCCTTTCCCGAAATTCTATCACTTGGGAAAAATTTAAAACCCCGAATGGCATTTGCAGGCATTCCCCCACTTTTTTGAAATTAAAAAAACGTCTCATTTAAAGGCAATACATTATTTACCTGCACTAGCAACTAGTCTAACTCGTCCCTTATTCCCAGCACTTGGGCGACTATTTGTGTAATAAAATTTTAATGCCCTCCCCTCTCTTTAAAACCCTTCCTGCCCTTTCTATTTTAAACCCCTAAAAATTTTACTGTCCTTGTCAATTGTGCCATGGCTTTCCCAAAATCCCCCTCATTTTGCCTATTACTGTTCTCCTAGTACTCTGTTTCTACCCGGGATTTACGTTTTTCCCCCCAAAAACCCCAAAACCCCAAAATATTCCTAGTTTAAAGACCTAACAGCCCCCTTTACTGCGTTGGCCAGTGCTCCCACCCCACACCTAGATAAATGAACCCATCCCTGGCATAAGTCATTTCTGCCATAGAAGAGGTCCCAGTTGTCAATGAATGTTACCGCTTTTTCCCTTACAGTATTTTTTTAGCCAGCAATTGAACCAATTTGCTTGGAAAACCCATTCTTTTTCCAACTCCCCCCCCCCTTGCAAAATGAAATAAACGGGTTTTTCCTACCCTTCCTCCTAATTATTCTTTCGACCATACCGCAAATCAGGTCCCATCCTAGTCTGCCAACATCGTTGCCTCCACACTGGACAGAAAATAGGATTGCCCCCTTTACCTCTATGAGTCATTCCCGACGGCTAACAATATCCTTCATCCCCGCCCCGGAAACACACTCTCTGCCTCCCATTCCCATCCTTCAAACAGAATGCCCTATCCATGTACCTAATTGGGGTACCCCCAAAAACAAAAATGTTTTTTCCTTCCTTGGCGTCGTCCCTGTGATGCTCCGAGTGTCGACTCACATTTGCCAGGTAATTACACCACTTGTAGAATTCGTCAAGACGTTCTCGATGGTCTTCGTTGGGGTTTCTAGGGATGTCTTACTCACGTCGCCAATGTTCTTTGGTGTCGTTTTGGCATTTCCCCCGAAAACACTCACATTCGTCAGGTAACCGAGAATGAGTTGGAAGTTTCCCCGGTAGTCTTTTGGGTTTTTCGTTGTTTCTGCCCCTCCAACCGTTTTTTTTGATCTTCAGCCCCGTTCCCTGTTGCCCGGGCCCCACCAAGCACCCCTCTTAACCCGGGGACTCCAACAGAAGGTTTTCTACGAATCCTTTTGTTTCCTCCGTTAATCGCCGTATCTCCATCTTAGCAATTTGAGCTCTTCTCTCAGCTGTTTGGTAAAGTTGCTCAAGAGAGGGCATCCTGGTACAGATTCACAAGAGCACACAAACAGGTCTTCACGGAGTAAGTAAAAACTTCACGACGACTAAGTACACGTCACTACGGGGACCCAAAGTAAAACTTTCACCACTGACCCAAAGTCACGTCACCACGGGGTAAGTACACGTCACCATTTGGGATTTAAATAGTTTTTTATGTTTTTTTTAAATCTTATTTTTCGGGGATTTTTACCAAAAAAACAACAAAAATATAGCATTAAACTGGACAGATTCCTTCTCTATTTATTTCATGTAAGAGTTTTTTAACCTTTGAAATTGATTTTCAAAAAGTTGAAAAAAGTAGTATCAAGAAAGTCCATGGTCGAGGAAAAATTAATTGAATCTTGTTTCAAAAAAAAGCAGTTTTGACAAATAAAAATTAATTTTTCCCTTTTGGGTTTATTTAAATTAGATCCTTTTAAAATTTAAATTTGGGAATTTTGGGTAAAAATTTAATAATACACGGGACAAATAAATAGCTTGGGGGGAGTTTTGAAAAGGACCTGCCCAAGTTGGCTCGCCGCGCGTAACTTTGGTTTAACCGTTGGGGGTTTTAAATAGTGAGGTGCTGGCCGCCCCTTATATTTTCCTTGGATGTTTTCACTTTCTTTGTTCCTTGATAATGTGAGTTCAGGGAAAGCGTTTGGGAATTTTCCTATTTTTTCAGAGTGGTTGTTTTGCATATTTTGAAATCACCTGTTTACGGGTTGACTTATTGATATATTATATATATAAATTATATATAAAATATATATATTTTAATATAAATATATAATATTTTATTTATATATAAAAAACAATCGCAATTTGGGGGTTTCTTAGCAGGGCAGGACAAGCCACCGTGGGGGTGGGGGTTTGGAAATCTTAGCCCAATTTTAAACCTTCTAAGTGAGCCCATCGGGAGCTGTGCAAGGTTGCAAGGGAGCAACTAAGCAGGAAAAGGGGGCCCTAAAGAGTAGCGTGGGTTCCCCCCCCCCAGGGTTCCCCCTTAGACTGAGTTAGTGGCCCGGTGCCAACCCCCCCCTATCATCATCCCCCAATACCCAAATGGGGTAGGGGGGGGTTTCTGAGATTTCAAGTGGGAAAAATTTAAAAGATATAAAAACCCACCCCCTAAGCTTTTTCAAACCTTTTTTAAAAAACAGGTCAATTTTTTAAAAATAAAAAAATTTTTCTGTTAGATACCGTGATATGGATACTGTTTTTCCCGGGTAACCTTTTAAAATAATGAACATTAAAATGGTAAAAAAATACCGCCAGTTTTTTGGGTAAGAACATATGCAAAAATTTTAGGTATCTTTATTTCGAAAACGTTTGGGCCTAACTGGGGCTTCTTCGGGGTTTCAGTACAAAAAAAGTTGATAGAAAAGAAGTTTATTTAAAAGACGTTTGTAATAAAGTCCATCCCCCTTTTAAAGTTTTGGGGTGGTCAGTCCCTCGTCTGGAGAAAAAGGCATTTTTCCCGTTGTCAAAAACCAATATATTTTTTCTTTGTTCCTTTGTCTGAAACAATATATTGTTTCAGAAAACCGGAACAATGCTCTTCTCCAGCCCGGGGGACTGACCCCCTCAAAACTTTAAGGGTGATGGACTGATTACACGTCTTAAGTACCCTTTCTGTTTATCAATTTTTCTTTTACTGAGAAGAAGCCTCCCTTTTGTAGGCAAAAAACTTTTCAAAAAATAAAAAATCCCCAACTTTGCATAGGTGTTTCCCTTTTAAAAATAATAAAAAAAGGGAAAAAAATGTTCCCCTTTGGGGGTTTCCCCCGGGGTTTTTAAATTTGCCCCCTTTGCTTTTGGGGTACTTGAATGTTCTACCCATTTTTACTCAGAATGTTTCTACCCAAGTACCCCAAATGTTCTCCCCCTTTACTCAGAATGTTCTACGCATGTACTCGAATGTTCTACCCTTTGTACTCAGAAATTTTCTTTTCCTACAATTGCTACTATTTTCTCAGCCCCCTGTTTAATATGCCATAACATGGGATTCTATGCCTATCCGTTTAAATATTTCTGTGATCAAATTTTCTATAATACCCTTTAACCTTTCCTTAGGGTTATTTTTGTTGCTTGTCACTGTATGGTACGGGAAAACGCACAGGGTTTTATTTAACCATCTAAACTGACGTGGAGTGAATTTTGGGAAAGTAGACACGGTGGGGCCGTCCCACCCCATAAAACCCACCGGGCAAAAAATAAAATTTCCTTGATTTTGTACCCCTTTTTTTGTTTAAATTGTGTAAAAAGGCCCTCACTAAATAATTATCGAGTTTGTAAACCCCAAAATTTTGGGAGTTTTTTTACTGTTTTCCTTTTAAATTTTTTTTCAAGAGGGAAGATTCAATTAGTTTTTTTCCCATGACAAAACTGTTTGGTCCCTTTTAATCTTGAAAACCCCCCAAAAACCAAAATTTGGGTTTTTTTTTAAAAGGTCCCATTTTACTCATTTTCCCTCTCTCCCCATACCCGGCCCATACGGAAATTTTTCTAAAACCCAAAAATTGCCCAGCAAAAATATTCAGCCAAAACAGGGCAGGACGAACGCAATCTTTAACCACTTTTGGGCATGTAACCCCCAACGGGGGGGGATGCTCCCCAGATTTTGGGACCAAACATTTTGTCATGCAAAAAACATAATTGAATTTTTCCCTCTTAAAACATGAAAAGGAAATTTACAATAAAACCAAAATTTTGTGGGTTATAAAAACCCTCGAAAAATTTTTTATAGAGCCCCATTGTAAAAAATCTTTAAAAAAACAAATCCCTGTACAAAAATCACGGATAGTTCTTTATCCAGGGGGGTTTGATGGACTGGTGAGGGCCCGACCGTGTCTACGAAAAAAAAACCCTTCAACCCACGTCATTCAAATCCCGAGGTTCCATTTTTTAAGGAATTTCCCAGATATTTTTAAATACGGGCTTTTTTCGGGCAGTAAAAGATTTTATTTAAATTTTTTTCTGATACCTTTTTTTCGCTGCAATGTTGTTCCCAATAATCAAAGTGCAAAACCCAAAAAAAGGCATACAGCGCGGGAGAGGGGGAAATGCGGAGGTAGAATTTTTTAACGACGTTTCCAAAGTGAGCGGATTAACTACCCCCTGGGGTTGAGTTCCGAGTTTTTTTTGAGAAAACTGAAGGGCCACAAAATAGCGAGAGCGCTTACAGTGATTTGCTGTCTGTAAAAGGGAAAAAATATAAATTTTATTTGTACAAATTGGTATATAATACCGACAAATGGGGAGTAAGACACATGTGCAAAAACTGGGTACCCTTTATTTGTAACTTTTTCGCCCACCCAGTGGCTTTATAAATACAAATTCTAGGACAAAACCCTTGAAGCATAGAACTTGTACAAAAGATGGGGGACTGTTACCTCATTTTCCCTGTACAATTTCACTGCTTCAAGTTATGTCCTAGAATTTGTATTGAAAAGCCAGGGATGGCGAAACGCCTACAAAAAATCCCCAAATTTTGCACATGTGCCCCTTTTTACTCTCAAACATATTTTTAAAAATTGATTGAATCTAAATTCCACAGAAAACTATATGACCCATAAGGGTCAAAAATTAAAATCATTGAGCTACCCTTTAAAAAATGGGAAAAAATTTATTTTTAAAAGTCTAGACGTTTATACTTGCCCTAACACGTAACTCATAACTAAACAGGGATATTAAGGGGTGTAAAAAAATTTTAAACCCTTTCTGTTACCTCCATGCAAAGCTTTACAAAAAAATAAAACAAAGCATCTCATTGTTTTTTATTAATATTTTTTTGAATGTTGGGGGTGCTTTCAAAATTTTCCCCTCGCCCTTAATGAACTGTGTTGATCGGAATTGAAACCCCCAAACTAAAACCCAATGTTTTTGGGGGGGGGTGTAGTAGGGAAAATAAACCCTTTTTGGACTTTTTCTTTACTGCCCCAAAGTACAAAATTTATGAATTTAAACCTCTAAAATATTTCATTTTTAATTAAAATTTTTTTCTTTCCCTATGAATTAACATCCCCTGATTTAACCCCAGGGGTGTCCGTAATCCTGTTTTTTTTTTTTTTTTTTTTTTTTTTTTTTTTTTTAACTGCGGCTTCACAGAATGAGCACGGAGTGCAAAAGGGAAACAAAGCCTCCCACTATTAAATTTTTAACGTAAGTGGAAAAATCAGCCCGTGTAGTTTTTAACAGAAAATGAAAAACGGGTTTTTGGAACCACCCCCTTTACAGTGATTTTTGAGAAACAAAGGGCCGGGAAACAAAGGCAAGCAAAAAACGACGGGCCCCAATAAACCCCAAGAAATTTAAAGACAGGAAGAAAAAGTTAGGCATCAACCCCATTTTGGGGGGCCCCCCAAAACAAGGCGAGCAGGGGCGCCCTTAAAAGTGCATTCTTGGGTTTGTTTAATTTTGGGTTGTCTTTTAAAACAACACCCAAAAAACGGCCCACCCCCCGCCTTCACACTCACTTTACGACATCACTGAACCCAAAATTCGGTTTAAATTGGGGGCTAATCATGTGCGCGGGGTTGGCCTAAAAAAATCTTACATTTTAAGAGTTCCCCTGGCTCCCTATGGTCGTTAGTGGGGTGTTGAGGGCGGTGATTTTTTTGTTCCGGACATAGTTGAAAAACACAATTGTTTGGGGAAAAATCACTTGCTGTTGTTCACTGGAAATCTTTTGTGTGGTACTGATTTCTGCGTCTGGGGTTAAAACCCCTGCAATCTGGGATAAGTGGGTGTCTGGCGTGAAAACCCCTTTCGGGCAAAAATTGAGCTCTGGCGTCTGGGGCCCGAAAAGTGCAGCCCGGCATTGAGTTCTGCTGTTAGGGGTTGACGTCGGGATTCTGGCAATGAAATTATTAGCTTGGCACTAAATTCTGCAAAATTTCATTAAGGGTTCTGTTTTTTCTGGCGTTGGCGTAAAAGTTTTAAAATAATTCAAAAGTTCTTGGCTTTTGAGGACTTTAACCTACATAGTCCCCTTACCACATTTAAAAATAAAAATAAAATTCATGAACAAAACGCATGAAAAGAAGAGGCCCCAAAGACAGTTTTTTTTTTCCAAAAGGCGTTTCTGGGGGACTAAAGAAAAAAAAAAAAAAAGTTGGGCAGGGCGTAAAACAAACCCTTTCTTAACTCACCTTTTTATATAAAATGTAAATTTTTGCTGCAATTTAAAATAATTCACAAAAAAAATATGGCTTTTCCCCGGGCGACCCTTCGGGGCACTCCGGGAAGGGGCTAGTCAATGACTGGGGCCCCGGGGAGACCGGGTTGACTTTAGGTAGAAACCCCCATGACTCCCGGGGAAAACCCTGACTTAGGAAAAAAAGGCAATGTCCCTGCTCAATTAGATTAGTTCGGCAGTCAGCACCCGCATGACAAAAAGGGACACAGAGAAGGGCCCGTCTGGGGGATTTTGGGGTCTGGGGGCTGACTCGGTCTGCCTGGCCATCGTGGAGAAACAAAGATTTTTTCTTTTTACCTTCCCCCAAAAAATTCCAGGTATTTCTTCTGAAATTTAAGAACGGGGAAAAAGGGAATTTAGAAGGAAAAATTTTTTCTCGTTTTCCCCTAAATAGAAGGAGGTATGCAATCCTGTAACACGGGAAGGGGGTACCCCTGGGAAAGGGTGGAAGAATTCCCCCAAAACACACAACCCACACACACCCCACACACACACACAACACACACCCCACAAAACCCCACACACACACACACTGCTTGGGGAATGACGGTTACAAGTGCACTCCCCAAAAGCTGTGTTTGTATAGGTCGACAGGGCTCCTTACCCCGCTTCGAGGGTTCCTTGGCAGAAATTTACTGAATTCATGCATCCGGGACAGGGTCATACCACCTTCTGAAGATGTTAATATTGGGATCTCTCTTCCACTTTCTCACTGCCTCACTACAGTTTCTTTACCATCATATAAAGAAGTACCTTCTGACATTCCTATGGCCGGCCTGTTTATTTCGCTCATCGTTTCTTCTTCCTCTCTTAACGAGCAAGTTGTGTCTGCCTTGTCACTATCTTTAAGGATTTTATACGTCGTAATCATAACCCCCTTCCCTTCTCTCTTCTGCAAGGCTGGCAGATTCAGTCCCTTGAGTTTCTTCTTAAAACCCACATTTTTCGCCCCTGAGACAAGTTTTGTCACAAACATTTGAACTTTCTATAGTTTTGCATATGTTCGATAAAATGGAGGTTTAACGGAACGGCTGCATTCTGTGTGTGCGTGCGTGTGCCTGTGCGTGTGTATATGTATGTACTCACCTAGTTGTACTCACCTAGTTGAGGTTGCGGGGGTCGAGTCCGAGCTCCTGGCCCCGCCTCTTCACTGATCGCTACTAGGTCACTCTCCCTGAGCCGTGAGCTTTATCGTACCTCTGCTTAAAGCTATGTATGGATCCTGCCTCCACTACATCGCTTCCCAAACTATTCCACTTACTGACTACTCTGTGGCTGAAGAAATACTTCCTAACATCCCTGTGATTCATCTGTTTTCTTGCTTTCCAACTGTGTCCCCTTGTTTACTGTGTCCACTCTGAACATCCTGTTTTTGTCCACTTGTCAATTCCTCTCTATTTTTATGTCGTTATCATGTCCCCCCTATCTCTCTGTCCTTCGTGTCCTCAGGTTGATTTCCCTTAACCTTTCCTCGTAGGACATACCCTTAGCTCTTGGGCTATCTGTTTCAAACCTTTGCACTTTCTCTAGTTTCTTTACGTGCTTGGCTAGGGGGGTTCCAAACGGGTGCCCAAACTCCAATATGGGCCTAACGTATACGGTGACAGGGCCCTGAACGTTCCTTTTAAGATGTCGGAATCTTTTCTGAGGTTTGCTAGGCCCCAATGCTGAGCAGTTTTTTGGTTATTGCGCTTTCAGGAATGTGCCGGGGTTATACTCCCCCCAAGATCTTTTTCCGGGTGGGGTTTTTTGAGCCCCTTGCCCCCTAACTGATCCGTCGGGGCCCTTCTTTCCCCTTCCCCCAATCTTCTGATTTTGCATTTTGGGGGGATTAAAACCCCGGGACCAAATTTGCGGGACCATTCTGCACCTGCAATCCCTTTGTAGTTCTGCCGGGTCTTCGATCGATGTTTCTTCTCATCAACTTCACGTCTCTGCAAACAGGGACCCTCAGAGTCATTCCTTCCGTCATGTCGTTACAAATACCAGAAACAGCACTGGTCCTAGGGGGCCCCGCGGGACCCCCCTGGTCAAGGTGCCCACTCTGACACTCGCCCGACCAGACTCGCTGCTGTTTCCTGACAATATTCCCGATCCTTGTAGTGCCTTCCCTGTTATCCCGCTTGGGCCTCCCGTTTTTTTCCCAAACCTTTGTGTGGAATGGTTCAAAAAAAAAGCCCCCCTTTTGCAGTCCAAAAATGCAATCCACCCACCCCTCTTCTCTTGTCTTACTGCGTCAAACCCTGTCATAGAACTCCAGTAGGGTTTTTGCACAGGATTTCCCCTCCCCGAAACCATGCTGGGGGTTGATGAGATCATTCCTTTCTGGGGGTTTCCCCCACTCTTTCCCGATAATCTTCTCCATATTTTTTCATATATCATTCAGTGACCGGGGCTGTTTTAATGCTTCATGTCTGTCTCCTTTTTTTAAAAAAATTGGGGAAAATTGCGTCTTCCATGCCCCGGGAATCTCCCGTTTTGATAGATGTATTGAATATTTTGTTTTGGGACACATAGCGCCTCTGCTCCCTCTCTCAAAACCCCTGGGGGGATTTTTTTCTGGCCCCATTTCCCTTTGAGGGATCTACCACTCAAAGCCTCTTTATTCTTCCTCTTGTGCACTGTGTCCACACTTGGTGGTGGCCCCACCTCTCCGCTTTTTTGGAGTCCCCCCTTTTTCTCCTCGTAACACTTTTTTGAATTTTTTATGTATGTGTGGTGTGTGTGTTGGGTGGGGGTTTTTTTGGGG
>NW_026471135.1:0-11753 GCF_026875155.1 Cherax quadricarinatus | reverse complement strand
TACAAATAAATCTAAGAAACAAATTGCACTATTTGTTTTTTTTTTTATTGAGAATAAACCCTTTCACGGGGAGATGTCCCTTTGATCTGGTCAATAAATTTTGCTCCAAGGACAAGAGCTCCCCCCCTTGCCTTAGATAAAATTTGATTTTTCCCTTCCCCCTATTAAGGACCATTTTTAATAAAAATTTCTCACTACATTAATGTTGATAATACCGACACGTAGAGGGGTACGTTTTTTGGAGGAAAATTGAATAGTCAACCTGGAAATATAGAGCATGGAAGAAGGGAGGATAAAGCTAACACGAAAATGCCCAGTTAAAAAAACTCCCCCCAAAAAAAAGCAGATACACACTAGAAAAAACACGGGAAACAAAACAAAGCTATTTCAGGCCCCAGCCTTGGGCTGACCCAGACCCACCCCAGCCATTTTGAAAACGGGATTCAGTTAAAGACTCCTCCACAGTTTCCAATCCATTCCCCTAAAACAGATGATAGAGGAGCCCCCTTTGGGAGTAGACTTTTCTGCAACATCCAGTCAAAAGCCCCAGCCCTCCCCCACCCCCATGGACCCAACCCCCACCCCCACCTTACGCCACCCAACTCCCTGGGGGACACTCCCCAAACCCACCACAAAAACAGAAAATATACAACCATCTTTGCACAAAAACCGTGGCCCACAGTACAGATGTTGGAGGGGACCCTCCTTCTTTTTTTCTAGGAAAAGAGATGGAACCCAGGACGGGGGGGCCCCGGGTTGGATCTGAAAATTATAGTCAGCCCCCAGCCCCGCAAAAATTGACAACACACCTCCCAAAAATTTCTCACCAAGGGTGAATTTGGCAAATTTTAAAAGCTTGGGGCCAAAGCATGGAATAACAGGGAAAAAAAAAGGGGAAACAACTTTGACCACCCAAAAAATGTAGCGACCTCCTGCAAAAGGAGTGTGTTGCTCTTTTTCCTGTTTTTCTTTCCCCAAAAAATGTGCCACCCCGGTCCTCCAGAAGCATGTTACAACACGAGTGCCCGAAACCCCTCTAAAAGGGGACCGGGAGGAAACAACCCCAGGGGACAAACAATATAGACGACTACCCAACTCCAGGTGATTTTTTAGTGGCGGGAAAACAAAAAAAAAAATGGAAGGAAAAAAAAAAATGTCCACCCCCTTTGGGAGTTTTTGTTGGACTGGAGGCGCAGCCAGTGGCCACCCAGGGCCCTCCAAAATTAAAACTCTGTGCCAATAAAAACCCCCCCAAACAAAAACAGAATCAACCTCGTTCATATTTGCTAATATAGGGGCCTTTAAGCATCCACCAACAAAAAAACCTTTTACCAGGGGCTTCTAGTGGAGTCAAAATGCAATGTTTGCGCCTTCACAGAGACTCACCAAAAGATCCTTTAAACAGTGAAATAGGGAAAAGGGGTTTACAACCTTTTTAGATGCGACAGAAAAAACGGGCTACAATGGGGGTTGGGCCTGTATGTCAAAAGTCACTTATCTGCCGGAGTTGTGAACCCCACAAAGGGTATTTTGAATTTCTTCAATAAAGTCGAGAACCAAAACCGTATTGTGGTTGTATACAAGCCCCCCCAGATAAAACCCCCAAATTTTAAAGGGAACACACGAAAATCGTTTACTTTTTTTAAAACCTTCCAGCTCCATCCCCAAACCTTATGCTTGTGTTTTCAACCAAAGGGCCCTAAAAAAAGGAAAAATGTAGCAAATAATGTTAAGCTGAAACAACCCCGGAGGGTACGCAGATGGGTCACCCCAAACAGGGCTACTAATGTCGAAAAAAAACACACCTTAAGCCAGCAGATGGGACCAACAAGACAAAAACACACTTGACCTTATTTCAAAAATAATGAGGACCTGATAAGGAAAAGAAATAAAAAAACAACAACCCCGATACAATCTAATCAAGTCCAGACGTACAGCATGGGGGCCTAAACAGCAAAATCATGTACCGGGAAGGTGTCTTCCAAAATACAATTTTCAAAAACAAAACATAAAGGGACCAGGAAAAACCATGTCCTAAAAAGAAACAGTTGGGAAGATGTCTTAAAAATGACATGGACCCAAACCATGCCTTGAAAGGATCAACTTCCTGGAGCCGAAGCATGTTTAGGGAATTCCCCTAAAAAGAAAAAGCAGGAGTAAACTGGAGAAAAAAGCGCTCCCTCACAGAAGACAGAAGAGTCACTGAGCCCTCAGGGTGCTAGAATTCTTACACGAAAGGGGCGCTGACCCGGGAAGTGGAAAAAACGAACTTTAAACAAATGACTCTTCAGGAACCAGGGGGAGGGAGGAGGAGCTTTAAAGCCCTTAGGAAATTGAAAGAAATTTCCAAAAATTTTTTTCATTTGCCAAAAAAAAGGCAAATACCACATCTATTTCGGGCCCTTTCTCAGACAGGATGGACTTTCACAGACGACAACAAGGAAAAAGATGAAATCTGAAATCCCAGACGCTCTGTGTTTATGAACCACTAAAACGGTCTGAGGACGACGACCCCCCCAAAATTTTTCTTCATGAATAGCCTCAAAACTCCAAAATGTTGCCCCGATTTCGACATTACCCTAAATCCGATAGATTTCGAAAAAAACCATTGACAAAAGCCTATGCCTCAGCCCCGGGGGCCCCGACTCTGGAACTCTGTTTTCTTAAGAACTGCAAAAACCCCCCTCGCTGCCCTAAGTACACTAGGGGGAGGAGCTTTGGGCAGGGTGAAATTCCACATCACTTAAAACAACGGATACCCCCGCTCCATAAAGGGGGCAGCAAACATTAGCTAAGAACTATGACCAAAAGCTCTGACGTCCCCCCCAAAATAAAAAAATTTGAAAGAGTCTAAAAGCAGGTTTCAAACACCGGATTCCCAAAATCTGCAAATCCAGGGGAACATGGGTTTAGGCAGGTCGCTCCTGCCCTTTAAAATACTGGATCACTATGACAGGGGTTGGGTGCACTGGAAGAAAATCAGAAAGAATGTAAAATACACAGACTTTGCAAAAGATTTTACAAATGCGATCATGGGTAAATTTGCCCAAAAATACGTGCAAAGGAATAAATGGGAAAGTGGGGAATGGTTTTCAACTTTGACAAAGAACACAAAGGTAGTGGGCAACAAAGTTAAATCGGAGGTTTCCATAGTGAAGAGCTCTGTTCCACAAGGCACAGACCGCCCCCATCTTATTCCTTTCCCATAACAGACATAAACAATAAAATACAAACCCCAGCACCGTACACCTTTTCGGGTGATACTAGGATCTGCATGAGGCTGTCATCTGCTGAGGACCGGTTAACCCCAAAAGATTAAACAAAGTTTTTCCGTGGGCCAAAGGGAAACAATATGAGTTCAATGAGGACAAATTCCAAAATATCCGTTATGGAAAACTGGAGGGGAAAAACTAGAACGAGTTCAAATGACCCCGGGCCCTACAATAAGCGGAAAAATAAAAGAAGGGACCTGGGAGTATAATGTGAGGGTCTCCTTTCAAGGATCAAAAACAGGCCCCGATCGCACGTGAAAAAAAATGAAAGGATGGATAAAGAGAACTTTTTAAAACGAAGAACCCAACCCATAAGATCCTTTTTCAAAACACTTGTTTTCTCTAGGCTGGAATACGCTGTACTTAACTCTCCATACAAGCAGGGGAAATCGCGACTAGAGAGTGTACAAGATTTTACTGCACGTATAAATTTTTTGTCAAAACCTTAAAATCGGGAACGCTTTTAAAGCACTTGACTTGTACTCGTTGGAACGCAGGGGGGAGAGATATACATAACTACACTTGGAAAAACTGGAAGGAAATTCCCAAATCTGCACACAGAAATCCTCCCCACGAAATAAAAGACTGGGAGCGATGCAAAATGCCCCCAATAAAAGTAAGGGGGGGCCATTGGTAAAAAGGGGAAAAAACCTAAGTGCCGGGGGGCCCCAAAAAGTTCAAAAAGCCCCCATCAAGCATTAGGGAATTGCCATTTAACCCCTGGAGCCTTTAGAGAGAGCTGGACAGATACCTAAAGTCAGTGCCGGGTCGCCCGGGGGTGGCTCGTACTCGGACGCGTGCGGCCACAGAACAGCCTAGTTATCAGGGCCCCGATCCATCGGGAGGCCTGGTCGTGGGCCGGCCGCGGGGGGGTTTTATCCCCGGGAAAAACCTCCAGGAACCCCAGGGATCTTTTTAGACGAGACGTTTCACTGGGGGGAAAAAAACAAAAAAAGGGAAAAAAGGGGAAAAAAAAAATTTTTTAAAGGAAAAACCGGGGAAAACCCCAAAAATTTTGGGGGGGAAAAAAAACCCCAAACGGGGAAAAAAAAATTTTAAAAAAATTTTTTTCCCAAAAAACCCCCCCTTTTTTTTTTAAAAAAAAAAAAGGGAAAAAATTTTTTTTAAAAAAAACCCCAAAAAGGGGAAAAAAAAAGGGGAAGGGGGGGAAAAAATTTTTTTTTTTTAAAAAAAAAAAAAAAATTTTTTTGGGGCCCAAAAAAAAAAAAACCCCCAAAAAAAAAAGGGGGGGGAAAAAAAAAAAAAACCCCCAAAAAAAAAAAAGGGGGGAAAAAAAAAAAAAAAAAAACCCCCCCCAAGGGGAAGGGCCCCCCCCCCTTTGGGGGCCCAAAAGTTAAACCCCCCCGGGGGGTTTTCCCTTCGGGAAACCCCCCAAAAGGGAAAAAAAGGGGGCCCGGGGGGGGGGGGGGGGGCCCCCCCCCTTCCCGAAAAAACCCCCGGGGCCCCAAAAAAGGGGGGGGGGCCCCCGGGGGGCCCTTTTTCCCCCTTCCCCCCCAAAAAAAACCCCCAAATTTTTTTTCCCCCCCCCAAAAAAACCCCCCCCAAAAAACCCCCAAATAAAATTTTTGGGAAAAAAAGGGCCCCAAAAAAAAAACCCCCAAAATTTTTTTCCCCCCCAAAAAAATTTTTCCCTTTTCCAGGGTTAAAAAAGGGCAAAAGGGGGGGGTTTTTTTAAATTTTTTTTTTTAAAACAAAACAAAAAGGGGGGTTTTTTTGGGCCGGAAAAGGGCCCCCGGTTTTTTTTTAAAAAAAAATTTTTAAAAAAAAAAAAAAAAAATTTTTTTTAAAAAAATTCCCCTCCCCCCCCCCAAATTCGGAAAAAAAAACCCCAAAAAAATTTCCCAAAAATTTTTAAAAATTTTTTTGGGGGGTTTCAAAAAAAAAAAGGGAAAAAAAAAAAAAAACCCCAAAAAAAATTTTAACAAAAAAAAACCCCCTTTTTCCCCCCAAACAAAAAATTTTAAAAAAAAGGAAAAAATAAATTCCCCCAAAAAAAAATTTAAAAAAAATTTTAAAAAAAGGGGAAAAAAAATTAAAAAAAAAATTTTAAGGAAAAATTTTCCAAAAAAAAAAAAGTAAAAAAAAAATTTTTAAAAAAATTTTTTTCCAAAAAAAAAAAAAAATTTTAAAAAATTTTTTGGGGGGTTTAAAAAACCCCCCAAAAAAAAAAATTTTGAAAAAAAAAGGGGTTTTTTCCAAAAAAAAATTTAAAAAAGGGGGGGAAAAAAAAAAAAGGGGGCCTTTTAAAAAAAGGAAATAAAACAAAAAAAATTTCCAAATAAAAAAAAGGGGGGAAAAAAAAAAAAATTGAAAAAAAAACCCTTTTTGGAAAAAGGAAAAAAAAAATTTTGGGGGAAAAACCCAAAAAAAAAAAACCCCCCCTTTTTTGGGGGGCCCCCCCCAAAAAAAAACCCCCGGGGGGTTTGGGGAAAGGGCCCCAAAAAAAAAAAAACCCCAAAAAGGGAAAAAAAAACCCGGAAAAACCCCCCCCCCCGGGGCCTTTTTCCCCCCCCCCCAAAGGGAAAAAAAAATTTTTCCCAAAAAGGAAAACCCAACCCCCCCCAAAAAAAATTTTAAAAACCCGGGACCCCCCCCCAACCCAAAAAAACCCCCCAAAAAAAAAAACCCCCCCCAAGGGGGGGGAAAAAAAAAAAAAAAAAGAAAAAAAAAAGGGAAAAAAACCCAAAAAAAACCCCGGAAAAAAAAAATTCCCCCTTTTAAAAACTTTAAAATTTAAAAAAAGTTAAAAAAAAAAAAAAAAAACCCCCCCAAAAAAAAGGGGGTTTTCCCCCTTTTCCCCCCCAAAAAAAAAAAAAGGGGGGGAAAAAGGGAAAAAAACCCCCGGGGAAAAAAAAACGGAAAATTTGGGGGGTTTTTTTAAAAAAAAAATTTTTAAAAAACGGGGGGGGCCCCCCTTCCTAAATTTAAAAAAAAAGGGGGAAAAAGCCCGGGGTTTTTTGGGGGGGCCCCGGTTAAAAAAAAAAAACAAAAAAAAAGGGAAAAAAAAAAAAGGGAAAAAAAAGACAAAAAAAAAAAAAAACCGGTTTTTTAAAAACCCCCCAAAAATAATTTTCCCCCAAAAAAACCCCCCCAAAAAAACCCCAAAAAAAAAACCCCCCAAAAAAAATTTAAGGGGAAAAAAAAAAAAGGGGGGAAAAAATTTAAAAATTTTTTTGGGGGGGGAAAAAAAAAACCAAAAAAAAAAAAAAAAGGGCCAAATTTTTAAAAAAATTTTTTAAAAAAACAAAAAAAAACCCCAAAATTTTTTTAAAAAAAAAAAAAAAATAAAATTTTTTTTTTTTTTTAAAAAAGTTTTTTGGGGTTTTGGGGGGGGCCCCCCCCCAAAATTTGGGGAAAAGGAACCCGGGGTTAGAAAAAACCCCCAAAAAAAAAGGGGGGGGGTTTTTTTTAAAAACCCCCCCCAAAAAAAAAAAGGGGGGTTTTTTTTTCCCCGGGGGAAAAAACCCCCAAAAAAAAAATTTTGGGGGAAAAAAAAGGAAAAAAAAGGGGGGGGAAAAGGGGGGGGAAAGGGGCCCCAAAAAAAAGGGGGGGGGGGGAAAAATTTAATTGCCCCCAAAAAAAAAAGGGGGGGAAAAAAAATTTTTTAAAAGGGGGGAAAAAAAAAAAACCCCCACCCCCCGGGTTTTTTTTCCCCGGTTTTGGGGAAAAAAAGGGTTTTTTCCCCCCCAAAGGGGGTTTAAAAGGGGGGGCCGGGGGGACCCCAAAACCCCCCCCAAAACCCAAAAAAAAAAAAATTAAAAAAAGGGGTCAGTCCCTCAGCTTGACCAAGAAGAATGTTTTAGGTGGTTTTAGTCCCTCACCCTTTTTGAAGAAGAAAAAAATTTTAGGGGGGCATCCCCTTTAACCCCAGTGGGAAAATGAAAGTTTGAGGAAAACGTCCCTCAAACCTTGGGGAAAGAAAATGTTTTAGGGGGGCAGCCCCTTAAAACCCATTTAAGAAGAATGTCTGAGGTAGGCAGTTTCCCCAACCTTGGAAAAAGAAAAGTCTGAAGAAAACAGTCCCTCCTCAACTTTAATGTGAGAAAACCCTTTCCGAGTTTTCAA
This sequence comes from Cherax quadricarinatus, assembly GCF_026875155.1. Taxonomy (NCBI): domain Eukaryota; kingdom Metazoa; phylum Arthropoda; class Malacostraca; order Decapoda; family Parastacidae; genus Cherax; species Cherax quadricarinatus. The sequence continues at coordinate 4,395 of NW_026471135.1, read as the reverse complement.
AGGGAAAAATATGCCCAAAAAATTTTTTGGCTAAACTGCCAAACTTTACTAATTTTTAAAACCCCGCCTAGATTTCAACCATCCCAGTATAAGAATTTGGGGTTTGGTTTGTTAAAGGGAAGGTTTCGTCCCGGGAAGCAGAACAAAATGTTTCCGACGCGGGGCCCTTTGTCAGATGATGACCCCTGTTAGAGCTTTTGGTCATTTTGACCGAGGCCCTTTCCCCTGGCTTACCCCGGGCCCCCCCTTTAAAAATTATAGTCTAGTTTTTAACCAACTATTGAAAGTGTAAAAAACAATAATAAAAATCAAAAAAATTCAAACAACCCCTTTTTTCCCGAAAAAAAATTGTCCCTTTGAACTGCCCAACGTTAAGAGTGTCAAAAGGTGTTGAAAATCACTGGCTTTAAGAAAAGCAGTGGTGGGGGCTCAGCGCTAAAACAAGGACCTCGTACTAAGAAAAATAAGAATGGAGGAAAACGAGAAGGCCCCTACTGGCTCATACAAGGCAGGTTTCCTTTTTATGATTAAAAAAACTTTTGCTCCAAATGGAGTTAAAAAGGGCGAACCCCCTCAGATACTGTTTCTCCAAGGTTTTAAAGGACTTAATTTTCATAATCTTTATTTCCTTACTACTGTTCCCCTTTTATAAACTGAAGAAAATCTACTGTGTAGGGGAAACGTTTTAAACAATAAAGATACCCAACTTTCTGCACATGTGTCCCCTTTAAACTTCAACTTTTTGGTTTTTTAAAACCATTTTCAAGGGAAAAACACCCCTTTTTTTACGCCCTTTATTTCCCCCTTTCACACCCTCGATGATATCTGGGGTCATTCTAGTTTTCTCCAAGATGGAAAAATTCCCCACATCCAATTTTGTTTATACGGGAGATTCCTTAAAATTTAAAACATAGTCATTCTTCTTTTGCATGCCTCTTTGAGTCAATTTTCCCCTTCCCGTAGTAAAAAGGGGACCCCAAAACCGGGGCCGGGAAAAATCAAGGGGATGCCCCCACTTTTGAGTATAAAGATTTTAAAAAAAACTTTTGGCCCTTTTGTTAAATTACACTCTTGAAAAAAATCCTGTAATTTTGTTAGCCTTTTTGCGTACAAAATTAGGGGACTGGAAACTTTTGGGTCTAATTTTCCCGTTACTATGACTCCCCAATTTTTTTTCACAAATGTGTGATCAAATTCAAATTCATTTTAGTTTTAACCCTTTGAGTTTTACTTTCATTCCCCAAAGGGCCAGGACTTTTAAATTGTCCACATTAATCTTCGTTGCCACTTTTCCCGACCAAGCCCTTAAATTTTTTCCAAAAACCTCCTGGAGTTTATTGGTCTCCTCAGAATCATTTATTCGGCCTATTTTTATGTTACTAAAACTGTACAATATAAAAAGGGTGCTAGGAGAGCATTTTACTTGTTTTTACCTTCCCTCACAGAATGGTGGTTTAAAAGAGGTGTGAAACCTATGGGGCAAAATAATTTATTAAGGCCTTTCTCGTAACATCTTCACCCCAATTCAACAAAAACTTTAATTTAAAAAGGTATAAAATTACCGACAGGTTGTTAGGTTAAAAACAAAATGGGAACATTAGGTTTTCTTTATTGTGAAACGTTTCGCCCCACACATAATTGGGTTTTAAACTAGGAACAATGCTCTTCCCCCAGACTTAGGGACGGAAACCCCCTCAAAACTTTTAAGGGGGATTGGGCTGATTACATCGTCCCCTTTAAGTATCTTTTGCCTTTTATCAACTTTTTTGAAATTGACTGAAGGCCTACTGGGGGAGGCGAAAAGTTTTTACTTTAAAAAAACCAAAATGTTGCATATGTTCCTTTCCTAACAAAAAATTTAATTATTAAAAAATTAATTTTATGTAAAAAATTTTCCCGGTATTTATACAAGAGAGAAAATTCATCTCCGTGATATAAACAAATGAAAGAAAAGGGATCTTCCCTGTATAAAAAATTTTGTCACAGATACTTCTTCCAAGCATGTCAATCCGTCAATTGACCCAAAAAAGTAAAAACCCCAATTGTAATAGTTATTTTATGAACCCTTTTTAAATCACTGGGTGTAAATATGAGGAACTAAAGGGGGATAAAAAGGGTTAAGAAGTTTCCATAATTATGGGGGAAAATATCCCGCACCATTTATGAGGAACTATTTTGAAACCCAAAGGTGAAGTTTTTGTTCCTCCAAAAGTTATGAGGGAAATAACTATACCCGTGGTGAAGTTAAATTCCCCACCTTTAAAAGGGAAAAATCTATTCGTGGGGGAAGATAGTTTCCTTCATAAATGTTTAGGAAAATTTTTAAACCAAATGGGAAAATATTCCCCAGTTTGAGGAACTAACTATAACCCCGTGGTGAAGGTTTGTTCCTCACATTATGGGAACTATCTATTCAGTTTGAAGAAAAGTTCCCAAAAACTGTGGGAACAAAAAATACCAGTGGTGAAGAAGTTCCTCATAACTGTAGGAAAAATATCTATACCCGTGGGAAGAAAGTTCCTCAAAAGTTAAGAGGAAAAAAATCCCCCACGACTACAGAGGAATGGGTTTAGTGTATTTTTATGAGGAGCAGGGAGGAAAGCTTGAACAAGTGGCGTTATATGTTTTTTTTTGGTGGGGGGGACGAAGGGATGAAAAGGGTTTGCCGGATGTTTCCCCCTGAAAAACCCCCCACCAAAAACCAAACCACAACCAACCACCATATCCACACCACCCACCATCCCAAAACCCCCCCCCTTTTTCCTGCCTCCCCCCATCCCTTTTCCTTGTAAACCAAAACCCCCTGGGTCTTCCATGTTTTAAAAGGGGCTGGGATCGTTCCCTGGGGTTTAAGGGGGAAAAAGTAAAAAAAGGGACAAGTGGTGGGGGGTATTTCCCCTTCGGGCAAAAATTTGAGCGTGTGACCCCTTCAGCGGGGGGGTTTCACTGACCTACAATTCCCCCCCAACGGGCCCAATTTCCCTTTTTTTCTCCCAAACCCTAAGCAACTAATTTCTAACCCCCAAGGGCCCACTTTACGGGGGGGTTTTGACCTACCTTGGGAGCCGGTCTTTGCAGAGGGAGGGTTTTTTGGAATTACCCTTTTAATTTTAAAATTTAAATTTTTTAACTGATCACTGCTCGTAGTTAAAACATTTATACGAAAGCAAAAATACAAAGGCCCCAAAAGTTTTAAACATTCCCCAATGTCAAGCGGGGAGGGCCCCCAGTTTCGCCCAAGGAAAACACAAAAATTTTCCGGGGCCCAAACTGTTTAACAGGGGCCCCCATTAAAAAAAAGGGGATTTCCACTAGAAACCCCTGGCTGTCTTCAAGACCCCTGGCTGTCTTTAAGACCCTGGCTGTCTTTAAGACCCCTGGCTGTCTTCAAGACCCCTGGCTGTCTTCAAGACCCCTGGCTGTCTTCAAGACCCCTGGCTGTCTTCAAGACCCCTGGCTGTCTTCAAGACCCCTGGCTGTCTTCAAGACCCCTGGGTGTCTTCAAGACCCCTGGCCCGTCTTTCAAGACCCCTGGCTGTCTTCAAGACCCCTGCTTTTCTTCAAGACCCTGGCTGTTTCAAGACCCTGGCTTACTTTAAGACCCCGGCTGGTTTCAAGACCCCTGGCTGTCTTCAAGAAAACCCCGGCTGTCTTCAAGACCCCTGGCTGGGCTTCAAGACCCCTGGCTGTCTTCAAGACCCCGGCTGTCTTCAAGACCCCGGCTGTCCTTCAAGACCCCTGGCTGTCTTCAGACCCTCTGGCTGTCTTCAAGACCCCTGGCTGTGCTTCAAAACCCTGGCTTTTCTTCAAGACCCCTGGCTGTCTTCAAGACCCCTGGGAGTCTTTTCAAGGACCCCTGGCTGGTCTTCAGACCCCTGGCTGTCTTCAAGACCTGCTTCTTCAGACCCCTGGCTGTCTTCAAGACCCCTGGCTGTCTTCAAGACCTGGCTGTCTTCAGACCCTGGCTGTCTTCAAGACCCTGGCTGTCTTCAGACCCTGGCTGTCTTCAGACCCCTGGCTGTCTTCAAACCCCTGGGCTGTCTTCGACCCCTGCTGTCTTCAAGAAGGCACTCCGGCAGGCACCTGTGCTACCTGACCAGCTCGGGTTGTGTTTCGTTACGTCGGGTTTGCTTGTGGGCAGCGTACCCTGTGTGGTTCGGCGCGCTGTCCACCGTGGCCCGGTCATGCACCGCGGGGCGTTGACCCCCGGCAGCCTCCGTTTGCTGGCTGTAGTTTGCCTCAACCTGAAGTCTCCCTTTTCGCTGGCCGCACTCTCTGGCTGCTGCTTTCTGCTGCTGCTGCTGCTGCTGCACTGCTGCTGCTTCTGCTGCGCTTGCTGCGCTGCTGAGCTGCTGCTACGCCCGCGCTGCCTCTGTGCTCGCTCTGTTTGGCCCG
>NW_026471134.1:0-11073 GCF_026875155.1 Cherax quadricarinatus | reverse complement strand
ATTAAAGGGTAAATTATGAACATCACGGTCATAGTGGAGGTTGTGAAGAGATGACAGATAAGCAAAATAATCGCCGGGTCTGTGGGGTTTTTTTCAAGGGTTTTTAAAGGAATGTAAAAGGAACTCTGTAAACCCATTAATAATATTTTTTTTTATCTCTTCAACAGGTGTAGTGTTGATATGGGGAAGGGGCAATGTAACCCCTATTTTTAAAACAGGGGACAAGCGTTCCCGTAAAATTCCCGCCCAATAACCCTCCCTCAATTGTAGGCAAATTACTGAGTCAATATGCTGGTTTAAAAAGAACCTTCGATAAGCTAGCTTGTTTAAATGTATCGATGGTTTCACAAGGGCCGGCTTGTCTAACTAATTTATTAATTTTTCGAAAAGTTTTTGAGGCTGTTGCCCCAAATAAAGAATTTGATATTATTTTTTTTGATTTTAGTAAGGCATTTGATGATTTCCGCCCAAAAGACTGTTGAAGAAAGTAGCAGTCATGGATTGGGGGAAAATGCTCTCGTGGATCGAGTCAGGGCTCAAGACAGGAAGAGAGGTGTCCAAAATGGGGTTAATTTCGAGGGGGATCTGTAAAGGGGATCGTTTTGGGGCCCCGTTGTTTTTTAAAATTATTATCAATGTCTTGATGAGGATTTTATGTGATTGAGAAAAATTCGCCGTGACAAAAAAGTAGGTAGGAAATTGTTTAAAACGTGATTTTTGGGAAAATTCGGGAGGTTTTAAAAACAAACTTATTTTGGTCAAAAAAAGGGGGCAGAGGGCGTTAATGTAGTAAATTAAAGGTTCTGAAGCTCGGGGTGCCATAACCCCTAGTACTTAAAAGTTAATGATGTAGAACTTGCCATCGATTCCCGAAAGGACTTGGGGGTTATGGTGAGCAGCAACCTTAAACCCAAGACAGCAATGCCAAAGCGTACGTAAATAAGGCAAATGATTACTGGGATTTATATCAAAAAGTGTAAGCAACAGAAGTCCAGAGGTCATTACTGCAGCTTTATCCAACATTAGTAAGGCCTCACCTAGATTATGCAGCTCAATTCTGGTCTCCATATTACAGAATGGACTAAATTCGTTAGAAAACATTCAGCTTTGTATGACTAAATTAATACTTTGCATTAGAAATCTTCTTATGAAGAAAGATTGAAGACTCTTAGTTACTTTCACTTTTTTAGGGGAAGAATGAGGGGAGACCTGATCAAAGTGTTAAGTGGAAGATAGGTATTAATAAAGGGGTATTAATAGGTCTTGAGGATGTCTCCCCAAAGGGAGAGAAACCCCAGTAATGGTTTTAAAATTAGATAAGTTTAGATTTAGAAAGGACATAGGAAAGTATTGGTTTGGAAATAGGGTAGTTGATGAGTGGAACAGTCTACCTAGTTGGGTTATTGAGGCTAAGACTTTGGGTAGTTTCAAATTTAGGTTGGATAAGTACATGAGTGGGAGGGGTTGGATTTGAGTGGGACTTTCACATCAGAGCTTATTTCTTGGGTGGCATTGAAAATTGGGTTGGGCAAATGTTTTGTTAGTGGGATGAATTGTAAATGACCTTCCTAGTATGGGCCAGAAGGCCTCCTGCAGTGTTCCTCCTTTCTTATATTCTTATGTTATATTCTACCCAGTACCAGTCCATCACTAGCTGACTGCTACCCAGTACCAGTCCACCACTAGCTGACTGCTACTCAGTACCAGTCCACCACAAGCTGACTGCTACTCAGTACCGGTCCACCACTAGCTGACTGTTACCCAGTACCAGTCCACCACTAGCTGACTGCTATCCAGTACCAGTCCACCACTAGCTGACTGCTACTCAGTACCGGTCCACCACTATCTGACTGCTACCCAGTACCAGTCCACCACTAGCTGACTGCTACCCAGTACCAGTCCACCACTAGCTGACTGTTACCCAGTACCAGTCCACCACTAGCTGACTGCTATCCAGTACCAGTCCACCACTAGCTGACTGCTACCCAGTACCGGCCCACCACTATTTGACTGCTACCCAGTACCGGTTAAACAATATCTGACTGCAACCCCAGTACCGGTCCACCACTATCTGACTGCTACCCAGTACCAGTCCACCATTATCTGACTGCTACCCAGTACCCGGGCCCCCTTATCTGAATGCTATCCAGTACCGGTCCATGCTATCTGACTGCTACTCAGTACTGGTCCACCATTATCTTACTGCTACCCAGTACTGGTGAATCACCATCTGACTGTTACCCAGTAACGGGTCACTACTAGCTGACAGCTACCCAGTACCGGTCCATCACCATCTGACTGCTACCCAGTACCAGTCCACCACTATCTGACTGCTACCCAGTACCAGTCCACCACTAGCTGACTGCTACCCAGTACTGGTCCACCACTAGCTGACTGCTACTTAGTACCAGTCCCACTAGCTGACTGTACTTAGTACTGGTCCACCACTAGCTGACTGCTACTTAGTACCGGTCCACCACTAGCTGACTGCTACCCAGTACGGTCCACCACTAGCTGATGCTACCCAGTCCGGTCCCCACTAAATGACTGTACTTAGTACCGGTCCACCATAGCTGACTGCTACTTAGTACCGGTCCACCATGCTGACTGCTACTTAGTACCGGTCCACCACTAGCTGACTGCTACCCAGTACTGGTCCACCACTAGCTGATGCTACCCAGTACCGGTCCCCACCTAGCTGACTGCTACTTAGTACGGTTTCCCCATAGTGCTGCTTTCTTAGTACCGGTTTCCCCACTAGTGACTGCTACTTAGTACCGGTCCACCACTAGCTGATGCTACTTAGTACCGGTCCACCACTAGCTGACTGCTACCCAGTTTCTGGTCCACACTAGCTGATGCTACCCACTAGCTGACTGCTACTTAGTACCGGTCCACCATAGCTGGGCTGCTACTTAGTACCGGTCCACCACTAGCTGACTGCTACTTAGTACCGGTCCACCACTAGCTGACTGCTACTTAGTACCGGTCCACCACTAGCTGACTGCTACTTAGTACCGGTCCACCACTAAACTGACTGCTACCCAGTACTGGTCCACCATAGCTGACTGCTACCACTAGCTGACTGCTACTTAGTACGGTCCACCACTAGCTGACTGCTACTTAGTACCCGGGCCACCACTAGCTGACTGTACTTAGTACGGTCCACCACTATCTGACAATGACCTTTTTAAAGAGATTTTTCCTGCTTGCCCGGCAAGAACGCAGTACCAGGGCAAGCATCACCTCTCTATCTTCTCCTCCCTCCCTTCTCTCTCTCTCTCTCTCTCTCTCTCTCTCTCTCTCTCCCCTCTCTCTCTCTCTCTCTCTCTCTTCAGAAAGTCACGATGGCAATTTAGCTCAGCCTATAAAAAGTGGACCAAGTTTGTGAAGGAGTGACGCCCGGTCACGTTCATGACCTCAAGATCAGGGTCACCAGCCTGCTGGAAACTTTCTAGACGGTTACACAAGAGAGAGAGAGAGAGGGGAAAAGAGGAGGAGTAGAGAGAGAGGATGAGAGGAGAGGAGAGAGAGAGAGGAAGAGACTGAGATGAATAGCATTCAGTGATATTAAGTGTGGATGGTGAAGACATGGTGTAAGTGAGGGGACAGCGGCAGGCTTAGGAGTGACTTCATAATGCCTTCAGAGTGAGCATCTATATTATTAATTTATATGTGTTTTGTGCTATGTACTAGCTGGTGCTTTATAACAACGTGGCTGGTACAAGTAAATAGTGATTGTGTAATCTTCCTTTAGTGGAAAGTGGATAGCATTAAACAGTGTTTTTTTAAGTGATAGTGAGAAAGGGAAATTCCGCTAGTCGGCCCTGCCGCCCACCTCCTCCCCCGGCTTTAAAAAAATCAAACGTTCCCCCCCTTTTTTTCCCGTGAATCTACGCTTCTGGCTTTGTCCCTAGTTACTGCAGTGTTTGTGGGTATCCCCAAGGGACAAAATTTTTTAGACTACTTGTTCCAATATGCCACAAGTTTGATTCCGAAAAAGTTTTTGTTGCACCGGGTTTGGGAAAATTTCAGAAAATTTAAGGTATCCATAATCTGTGGTTTATGTGGATACAACCCGGGGGCAAGGAGGAAGGGTTCAGAAGTCCTACCTCGGGTCCTGTCGAAGATAAGACTGCCCTCTTGGGCTGTGTTGTAAGTTGCAGTAAGATAATCCATCACAGGGAAGCACTTCATGAGTCCTCAAATCATTAGATAACCTAAAAAGCTTTGTAGAAGGCCGGCAAGCCTGCTCAAGGGACGTCCCCTCGCTGATGGTGACACTTTGTAGAAACCAGTGCACCTGCTCAAGTGAAAAGCTGCTCGCTGATGGTGACTATTGCAAAGATGGAACCCCCACATGGTTAATCAGGGGTAAACAATGGTGGAATTCTGTCATCGCAAAGGCCCCACAGACTGACAGAATTCAAAACACTCCCTTTGGGGAAATTCTAACCAATTCTCTCCACCACGGGGGAACAAACCCTTTTCCCAGCACGAGGGAAGCTTGGATTGTTAATTCTCTACACCTGACATCTCTGCTTCACCCCTGCCAGTCTCTTGAAGTCCCTTTTACCATCTTGATCCTCACCTGTAGCACACCTGCCGACATATTCTAAAATTGGTGCAGTTTCGTCAGCAGTTCTGAGCCAGGAGTTTCTCCCCCGGGAGAACGGGATTTTAATGTAGGGAATATCACTGACTGATCACCTACTGCCCCGAAGTATGAACAGCAGGGACACATCTGTCAGAATGGTAGGGTGGGGCGGAGGACGTGGAGGGGAAGCTCTACACCCGTTCACCCTCCACTAAACAGTTCCAGCGGCAGAATTGGGGAAAAATCTGCAAAACCAGGAGGTGCAACAAACCTAGTCCACCCCCAGGCACCTAGGCTGTGCCCCCTGTCACCGGAAGGGGCACACTGCCAACAACTCCCTGGGTACAGGTGAATTTGTCAAAAAAGGCATAAGGGGACCAGTGTGGGGAAGAAAAAGGAATTTGACAGACGGGCCACCTTTTTAAAAGGACCTGTTTAAGAAAAACCAGGGATCTCTGAATTGGTGAACACTCTCAACGTCCCCCACTTAGCTACTCCTTCCCAGCCCACAGGTGGGTTTGTGCCTTATACAAGACCCAGACTTACATCCCTGCAGCTGCCTCGTACCTACCTCCAAGGGGCAGGCCCAAATTTCCCCTTTAACACCCCCCCCTCAAGCTGACCACTTCATCATGAGGGCCAGTCTATCGCATTGTCGGCCCAAAATTAGAGGTTTCATTACAAATGTTGGGAGCTCACAAATTTTTGTGAACACTCGGCCCGCCATGATAGCGTTGTTAAAAACTTTTTTTGGATGCAGAACTCCAAAAAAATTTTGCAAAAATTTGCGGTACCCCTCATGGTGAGAAGAGGAAAGGCAAGGGCAAGGGGAGGTGTGCTGTTGCTTCTTAAAAGTGTTCATGCCCAACATTGATGTTGCCCCCCCTACACATCTTGAAATCATTTTTCTTCAAGCTCTGTATAAAACATAGTACCTCTGTCTGATGTGCAATGTACGCCTCAGTGGCAACATGCGATCATCAACTTTAAGGAAAATATTGACCCCTTCTGCTACAACACAATTGTAAACATTTTTAATTGTTGGTGCCCTAAACCCAGCCCTTATAAGGGGACTTTGATGCCTTCTTGCGTTTTGACTGGAAACTTTGTTGTTTTCCCCCTATCATTCTCTGGCTCCCCCCTTGCCCCAGTAGTGAGTGATCTGGAGAAGGCTAGTCATTGAAAACCCCCTCGGCAAAGTTGGTGTCTGCCCACAAGGCGTTTTTACGACATTTAAAGACCCCAAACCCAAAACGGGTGGGGAGTCCACACGAAAAAAACCTGGCTATGGGAAAGAAGTAATTGGCCACCCCTTTGCTCTGAGCTCGCCACCCCCGAGGGGAATGCTCTTCTCCAAGGGGGTTGACAACAAGTGAAACCCTTTCATGGCACACCCTTAATCTACAACAAGAAAATTCCCTCCCCGGAAATTGTGACAAAACCCTACAGATCGCCTTTTTTGGGCCCTTTCTTTTTGTAGGGGGGCTGCTACTGCTAAGTACAAAGCATGGCAAAGGTATAAGAGACATCCTACCACCTATAACAGGAACTTGACATGCAAGTGTAGGCATTGGGTGATGTTAAAAAAAAGGGGGGCCATTGCTAAAGGGGAGTGGAACAAAAAGAACGTTAGCTCAGGTGGGGTAGGGTCCAAACCTAGGGGCCTGGTCAAGACGAAAAGGTTTTCCCTTTGATTTATTCCACCCTAAATGACAGGATGGGCCCCTTTGTAGTCAAGAAAAGGCGGACCTCTTTGTGAACCTTTGCTCCCAAAAATAATTTCCCTGATCCGCAGGGGACCTCCTTGGTAGCCGAAAGAACTGTGTCAAAACTGTCAGTGGTGACAATAAGGCGGGAGGACTGCATTTCTACTTAAAACGCTTGACCAAGAAAAGGCTGAGGGCCCCGACAAGTTGAGCCCAAAAATTTTTGGAAGTGTGCAGACCAGCTGAGACCTCAACTGCTCTTTCAGCCTGCCCAGTACAGTGTAAAGGCCCTCTCTTGGAAAGAGGAAAAGTAGTCCCGTTCACAAAAAAGAAAAGGGAGAGCGAATCAGCAACTACAGACCCGGTATCCCGTCAATCACGGGGAAAATCCTTGAGACAATATCTCAAGACAAAAATGACAGAGTTTTTTGTACCCCCCATTTTGTGATCGCTTGGGCTTCAGGAAAAGGGTTTCTCTACGCTGATCTGTTGTTAAACCCCCTCCCCTAGTTTTCACCCGTCACGGGGTGAATCAAGTCGCTGTGTGGGCATGGGCATTGCTGGCGTTTTTGACCGGGGGGTGGCACCAGGGCCTTTAGCAAAATTCAAGCCTGGGAATTTCGGCTTCGCTATGTCTCCTCAGTGTTACTTCATGGTAGTTTTCTAAATGTATTCTCAATGGAAGGATAGCAAGACCTTTTTTGGGGAAGGTTCCCCAAGGAGCGTGCTGGGCCATTTTTTTGGAAAGTCTACTTTTAACGACTTCTTCTCTCATCCAGAATCCCAAAGCATTGCAGAGACTGTCACTGCATACTTATCCCGGGGAAAAAAAAAGCCCGCTGCCTAAACTATCAAACACCCGCTGGAGCTATTCAGCTTGGGGAAAAAGTGGCAAGTAATTTTGCACCCGAGGAAAACGCAAATGATGATCGTCTTAGGCACCATGATGGTAATGCTGGTGCAGTAGTAAGGATGAATGGGAGGATGTTTGGGACCTGGAGAAAAAGTTTATATCCCTTTGGGGGGAAATTTGACTCCCAAAAAACCATGAGAACCTGTTGTAAATTTGCAAACAAAACAGACAGGGGAAACTTACGCATTACCCTACTCCCCTCTGCTTGACAGTAGGGGTTGCAAATCCCGTACGAGGCACAATACGCTCGCACCTTGAGTTTGCTCCCCTTTCTTGGTTTGCCTGCCCCCCCCCCTTTATCTGCGTGCTTGACAGAGTAGAGAAAGAGCAGACGTCTCTCTCTCGCCCGGACCCATCCCGGTTGATTGTCTTTAGCAGAGCCTTCAACATAAGAGGGATGGGGTGGCCTTACTGTTCGTACAAGGCCAATATTGTCAAAATACCCCACTTGGATCCAATCGAGGACCGGGTGAAACAAATTTTTGCCCCAAGCGGACAGAAAGGCAATTCACCTGGGTGTACCCTTCTCCAGAACATCCCCCATTGAGTCATATATACCCCGGATGACTCGAGATGGCACATTCGTACAGGATAATGAAGTCAACGAGAGGGGTAGGGGATCAAAAAGAAAAAAGTGGGGCCCGATGGCTCCAATTCATCCTGTTCCCACTTTTATGTCTATAACAATAAAAAAGCTTTCAAAAGAGTGATGTAGGAAGCTCTTGCTTGCCAAAGAAGTTGGAATCCTTAACCGTAAATAGCTGTCATAATGTAGGGTCCTTAAATTGTCAAAACCCCCGTGTAAAAAAAAAAAAAAAAAAAGAGAGAGAGGAGAGAGAGAGGAGAGAGAAAGGTGAGGGGGAGAGAGAGAGGGAGGGGAGGGAAAAAAAAAAAAGAGGAAGGAGAGAGGGGGGAGAGAGGAGAGAGAGGGGAGAGAGAGGAGAGAGAGAGAGAAAAGAGGAGGGAGAGGGAAAAAGAGAAGAGGGGGAGAAAGAGGGGAGGGGGGGAGAGAGAGAGAGAGAGGGGGAGAAGAGAGGGGGGGAGGAAAAAGGAGAAGGGGAGAAGAGAGAGAGGGGGAGGGGGGAGAGAGAGAAGGGAGAGGGGAGAGAGAAAAGAAGAAGAGAAAAAGGAGAAGAGAGGAAGGGGGAGGGAAAAAGGAAAGAGGGGCAAGGAGTAGGAAGAAAGTCCAAAAAAAAAGGGAGGGAGGGCCGGGGGGGAGAAGGGGATAAAGGAGGAGGGGGGGGGGGGAGGGAGGGGAAAGGGGGGAAAGGAGGAGGAGGAGGGAAAGGGGGGGGGAGGAGAAAGGAGGGGAAAAAAGGAGAAAGAAAGGAGAAAGAAAGGAGGGAAGAAGGAGAAAGCCCACAGGAGAAAAGAAAAGGGAAAGAAGGAGGAAGAAGGAGACAAAAACGGAGGCCCCCCCAGAGAAAGAAAAAGGAGCAAGAAAAGGAGCAAGAAAGGAGAAGAACAGGAGCAAGACCAAAGGAGGGAAGAAGGAGAAAGGGAAAGGGAAAGAAAGGAGAAAGAAAGGAGAAAGAAAGGAGAAAGCACCAAAGGAGACCCCGACAAGGGGGGCCCCAAAAAAGACAAGCGGGGCAACCCCAGGTTAACCCCCCAAACAAACCACAAAGGATAGACAAGCCCACAGGAACACATGGTAGAAAGAAAGGAGAAAGCAAAAGGAGAAAGCACAAAGGCAGGGGAAGCACACAGGAGACAAGCACCAGGCCCGACCAGAACGGAGACAAGCACCAGGAGGCAAGCCAGGCAGCAAGAACAGCAGGCAAGCACACAGGAAAACAAGCACACGGGAGACAAGCCCCCAGGAGGCAAGCCACAGGAGGGCAAGCACACAGGCAGCAAGCCACAGGCAGGCAAGCCACAGGCAGGCAAGACAAGGGCAAACACACAGGCAGGGAAAAGGGAAAAAAAGGAGCCCCAAAAAGGGGCGAAAGGCGAAGCACCAGGCAGAAAAAAACAGGAGACCAGAACAGGAGACAAGACACAGGCAGCAAGCAAACAGGCAAAAAGGAAGCCCCGGCAGAAGACACAGGAGCGACAAGGGGACACAGGAGCAAGCCACGGAGAAAAACAGGCAGACGACAAGGCACCCAGGCCCCGGAAAAGCAACAGGAGCAAACCAAGGGAGACAAGCACAAAGGGGGGCACACCCGGGAAAGCACCAAAGGCAGACCAGCACACAGGCAGACAAGCACACAGGCAGACAAGCACTCAGGCAGACAAGCATACAGGCAGGCAAGCGCACAGGCAGACAAGCACACAGGCAGGCCAGCACGCAGGCAGACAAGCACGCAGGCAGACCAGCACACAGGCAGACAAGCACACATGCAGACAAGCACACATGCAGACAAACACAGGAGACTGTAGTAAATGAAAGAGCTAAGCTATATGTGGAGGCCCTAACAGACCACAGCAGAGCGCAGGGGAAGCCGAGAAGGGAAAATGACAGGCCACTGAGCCCAAATACATTAGCTAGTGAAACTGAAGAAAGGAAAGCTGCAATGGAGGAAATCAAATTGAATGAGGGGATACACAGGGATATGCAATGGGAGAATGAAAGGGTGAGGTCAGTCTTTGTGTATGGGCTCCATGAAGTTGAAGGGGAAACATATGAAGCAAGAAAACAAGGGGAAAAAAGCAACTGAAAGCATCATGAGAGCAATAGGAGAAGACGACATGACCCAGCTGGAAAATTTTTGGAGAATAGGGGGGTTTTGTAAAAAAAAGAACCTGGCCAGTGAAAGTGACCTTCAAGGCAGAATCGACTCGGAACAGGATCCTGCAGGAGAAAGCACGATTATGGGACATGCCGGCATACAAGAAGGTGTATCTCGACCGCGACAGAACACAAGAAGAAAGTCAGAAACTGAGAGAGATGGTACAAAGGCGAAAGGAGGAAAGAGAGGGGATGGACAAGACAGACAGGAGATCCCAGACCCAGGAAGAAGATCAAATACAGCCTCCCTCATAACTTCCTATAGAAGGCTCCCAACCAGGCCAACCCCAGTGCAACCAAACACTCTAAACCAAAACACCCATGCCACATCCAATGCCCCCACCCACTGCATTACAAACTCCACCCCCCCAGCAACCACCATAGTTCCCTTTTCAGGTCTCCCACTTCCCCAACCCCCAAAACACCTCCCAGACCACAGTCTTAGAAAAAAAGTTGAAGGTGTGGGATACAAATGCAGCTGGAATAACAAATAAGTATGAGGAGTGGCACGAAAGAATCAAGGAGACACCCCCGACATAATAGCACTCACAGAAACAAAACTCACCAATAATAACAGATTCAGTCTTTCCATCCCGATATCAAATCCTCAGGAAAGACAGGGGAGGAGAGGGGTAGGAGGAGTTGCGCTGCTCATTAAAAAAACCCGTGGGGTTTTTAGAAAATGAATGGAAAGGATGGCACTGGCGAAAGGGAAATATTAGTAGGAACAATCCAGTCTGAGGGACATTAAGGTGATAATTGCAGTAATGTACAACCACCACAGAACTGCAGGAGGAAAAAGAGAAGAATACGATGAGAGCAACAGAGCAATGGTCGACACATAGCCGAGGTGGCCAGGAGAGCGAAAATGGGGGAAGCAAAGTTAGTAGTTATGGGTGATTTCAATCACAAGGGATTGACTGGGAAAACCTGGAGCCCATGGGGGTCCCAAACATGGAGAGCCAAGATGATGGATGTGGTACTGGGGAAAACCTCATGCATCAACATGTTAGAGACACTACCAGAGAGAGAGGAGAAGATGAACCAGCAAGACTGGACCCTTTTATTCACCTTGAGTAGTTCGGACATCGAGGAATTTTATGTATGAAAGGCTCTGGGGGTA
>NW_026471133.1:0-11187 GCF_026875155.1 Cherax quadricarinatus | reverse complement strand
CGCATTACCGGAGGTGGCAATAGTGGGAGGTGATTGACTGCTCATTAGGAGGGTGATGGGGAACCAAAGGGGGGGTTATGTGCGGGGCCCCGAGATTTATTGGGGTATTAGGTTAAGAGACGCATTCGGGGGGGGGGGGGGGCGGGGAGACAGAGTACATTTTTTTAGGAGAGGGTTGCAGCGGGGGTTAGATAGGGTATCTTTCTCAGGGGTTTAGTGAGAGCTTTCAAAACTGTTGAAGTAGCATGGTCAATCATAGAGCAGTTTTGGGTGGAGGTTGGTGGGAGGCGCTTGCAGAAATATACAGGAGTTACTGGAAATTAAATATAAGTGCATTGAGTGATGAGGAGGGGTTAGAGGATTTTCTGTCCTATGGAAGGAGTTAGGAGGAGGCACAGGGAGTGGAAGATGTCGTACAATGGTGGGATTGTGTTGCCAAGGAAAGGATAGGAAATATTATGTGGGGTGGGCAAACGTATAAATGATTTTAAATATGGGCTTTCAAATTATCTGGAGGACAGGTTAAGGGGCTGTTATGAGAAGGGGGCTGTGGGGGGGCAACTATCCTATGGATGAAATTGTCGAGGTCAAGGGGAGACTGAGGGAGTTACAAATGAGAGGTTTTCAAGCGGTAAGGGTGCAGGCAGGGGTAGAGGAGGTGCTTTGGGGTGACAAACCATCGCGTGTGTGTTGCGACGTCAAAAACAAAGACAGCAGTTACAGCTATTCCGAGGTTAGAGGTACACGAGATGGCGGGGGTTATAGAATGGGTCAGGAGATACTAACTACAAAAGGAATGTGTGCGTATGCGGATAAATGGTATGAAGGGTATTGGACAAGTGGGAAGGTGGGAAATGTGGATTTAGAGAAGGTGTGTGAGTATGTGACGTGTAATTTAGGGAATAGTGATAGAAAGGCTTTAGGGGGGGTAATAACAGAGGAGGAAATAGAGTTGGCTTTAAGGGGAATGAGGAAAGGCAAAGCACCGGGAATAGACGGTCTCCCGGCTGAATTTTATCTCCAACATTGGGGTGATAAGGGGTTTCATGGGTAGGTTATTTAATCAGATGAAGGAGAAGGGTGTGATGGGGGACAAGCAAGCAACAGCAGTTGTAGTGTTGGTCAGAGGGTAAGGGGCAGCACACCCTCAAGGAGTACCGTGCCATATCTCTGTTATGTGCGATTATAAGTTGTTCGCTAAAGTCTTGGGTAATCGGTTCAAATGTGTGGTAGGGAGAGTGGTTTCGAAAACGCAGTATGGTTTGCCTGGAAGGTCGATGATTGAGGGTCATGGAATACTGAGAAGTTTTGTGGAGTCAAAAGGGGGGGGAGGGAGGGCGGCGTTGTTGGCTTTAGACTGGCAGGGGGCCTATGACAGGGTGGAAAGAGGAGCACTGGGAGCTATACTTAGGAGGCAGGGTTATGGGGAAGAAATAGTTAATTGGGTAACCACGTTTACAATGGAGCCAAGATGAGGGTACAGATTAATGGATGCTTGGGGGAGGAGATTGTAATGGGTAGGGGACTTAGGCAGGGGTGTCCCATGTCACAAATGTTGTTTGCGTGCATTCAGGACCCCTTCTATAGAATGGTTGAACGTTGTGTATGTGACACGAGTGGAGGTAGGTGGGGGGTAGGAAAGTGTGGCCGGGAATATAGGATACGTAGACGATACAACAGTCCTGGTTCGGGAGGGGATGGCGTTGGGTGTTTTGGATGATGTGCAACAGTTCGGAAATGCAACAGGGATGCAGGTAAATAGAGAGAAGTCATGATCATGGGTTGGGTGATTGGGTGGAGGGGGGGGGGAGATTAACGTTGTGAGAAAAAAAAGGGTGTTTTTAAAAATTTTGGGGTAACCTTTAAGGTGATTTGGAGCTGCCAAGAGGAAAACTCGAATAGTTTATGGAAAAGGATTAAAGGGGTTGGGGTGCTTGCGACTCTCATTGATCTGTGCAACGATGATTTTTTAAAAATTTTTAAATTGTATAGTAAGGTTTGGCACGAGCACCCTTTCCCTTAACGGGGACGGCGATTGGGGGAAATTCTGAACGGGGTTTTTTAACTTTTTGTGGGATTCGGGTGCGATTGGTGGGGAAGAGGTTTAATGTTACCTGGGGCCCCCGGGGGGGTTGGGGGTTGATGGTCTGGAAGGGGGATTAAATGTGTTTTTTTTTAAAGGGGGAGGTTTTGCGCGAAGTGTGGTGGGGCAGTGGAAAAGCATGATGGTTGGGGGTAATTGTATGGTGGGTGGAGTTGAGGGGAAAGTGAAACTATTTTGAGGGGTTTGATGTTGGGTTTGAGAACCAGGGGAAATTCGAGTGGGGGTTTTTTTAAACTCTTGAGAAAGGGTTGTTGTACCCCTTTGGGGATTGTTCCCAGACGCATGGAAGGATTTGGTAAGGTTTAGAAAAATTTAAGTTAAAGCCAAAGGGAAGGGAGGAATGTAACGTTTTTTGAAGGAACTACCGTGGGGGGGTTTTAAGAACCGAGGGGTAAATTGGGGCGGAAGGGTGGAACTGTGGGGGGGAAGACGGCGTTCCCTGCGATACTTTTTTGGGGGGCTGGGGGTTTAGTATTTTTGTAGGGTTGTCGGGGGGGGGGGCCCGAGGGGGGTTTCGGTTCCTGCACTAGCCCGTTGGGAGGGGCGATGAGAGTTTTATAAGGCTTGGTTATTAAAGTGGGTTATATATATATATCGTGGGTGAGGGGGGGGGGAATTGTGGGGCGGGGCGGGGTTTTAGCGGGAAAAGGTTTTTCGTAATGGTCGTAATAAGAACTGTATGGGAGGGTGGGAGAAGGATTTTTGGAAGGGTTAGAATGTTAACGTTAGGTTTCTCATCAATCTACGACTTGGGCTGAGTGAGTAGGGGGGGGGGTTTGGGATTACATACGGGAAGGGGGTTTTCAGGGGACACACGAGCGGGGTCGCCTCCTGGGGAGGGGTGTGAGGTAGGTGTATGTGGTATATGAAAGGTGTAGAAGAGTGGCATACATGTATTAGTCAATGCAAGTGGCACAGAAACCAAAGATGATATCAAGTAATTTACGTATAACTGAATGGAAAATTCTGTGTTTGATGTTCCAGGGTCCGTCATGACCTTCTCATGAATTAAGTGTGAATGGTGTCAAGATTATAAGTTTAAGACCGTGAAGTAGCTTTAGGGCTTATGTAGATTGTGCGTTTATAGCCTTTTATTGGCGCATAAATCATGTGCATAATGTATCGCGATGAGACAGTTATTAAAATATGTTTGTGTTTGGTGTTGTGGGTTTTTAGACGAGTGTACTGTCTTTTTTTCGCATTATATAACTGTGGCTCCATCCAGTTGCTGCAGATGGAACGATATTGACCTTCATAAATTTTGTTAATGCCTCGTTAAAAGTTTGTAATGGGACAGTATGGTTTTAGTCTTCCCTTACTTTATAATAATGGCTCAGCCGGTGGAAGAGCCTGTATAATATTAGTAATATTTGTAATATTTATGTAGTATAAGTGTGAGGCTTAGGATTGATTTTTGATTTAGGATTGATTTTGATTTGTGATTTGATTTTGATTTTGATTTTGGATTTGATTTGATTGATTTGATTTTGATTTTTTTCAATGCTTAAAAAGAAGTTGTAGTGAGGCACTATTGTATGTGCTTAAGTACTTCTTAGTGTATAGGGTTAATTTTGGGAAGAGTATGTGATTGTTTTTAACTGAGATTGGGATGTAAGTTATTACTCTGTTTACTCCTGTGAAGGTTGTGAACCTTTGTCATATGTCAGTCATAGTAATGTTAACTATAAGCAAATCTGAAAGTTTATATAGTGTATATTTATAAGTTATATAGTTCTAGTTTATTTTGTTTATCATAGTATGTTATATATGGAAAAGTTTGTGTGTATATGGGTAACCTCTTGTATTCAAATTACAATGTGTTGTTACTAATTGGCTAGGAATGTGTGTAGGATTGAGGATCCACTGTATCCATTTTTATATCTTAATTTAATTTCAAGCTGTTAAGTTTTTTAAATAAAATAAAAAAAAAAAAAAATGCGTAATGTCCCCTTTGAGGCGGATGAGACGATATCAGAAAATTTTTTGAGGAATACAAACTGTTCATTTGGCCAGCATGGAAAAGTGGGTGTCGGGTGCCTACACAGGTATGCGGAGGGCACTTTTACCTAAAATGACATTGCGACACCCCATCCCGTCTTACGTGTACAAAAGGGAAATTTCAGGACACTGGTCATGGTGTCATACGCGGGGCAAAGGCGTACATCCCGACTATGGGGGGGAATATGATCACATAGGGGGCGGAGTGGGGGAAGCGGCAACGAGCTCCTGGCCCAGGGCGGGGACATCCGCTTCTACAACCCGGGGGGAAACAGGCATTTGATCAACGACGTGAAGGAGGGTGTGGTGTCTATGGGGCGAGATAGTGGATGAGGCGTATAAAGGGTGGGGGAGAGGGTGAGGCCCCTTGATCAGTTACCTGGTCCAGACACACTTCCAGTGATCGGGTTGAGCAAAAAGTACAGGAAGAAGTGTTGGAAACTTGAGGAGGAATTAGCCCAGGTTCTGAAGTCCTTGTCACTGCCTGAGGAGGTGGCTGCTCCTGACAGGGTGGTAGAAACGAGGTGAAGGCTGTGGGGGATCAAAACAGAATTATTCGGACGACGGGAGTGACAGCGTGAAATGAGGTGTCACCGGATCTTTGCACTGTGTAAAAGTGGAGGTAGAGGTACATTGTGAGGCATCTCCAGACCAAGCCATGGAGGATGCGCCTGTCACAAGAAAGAGAGCCGCTGCTCGGATTCAGAAGATGTCCTAACGCCGCGCAGCGACTGGGAAGCAAATATGGGCAGAAGGTGAAGGTAGTGGGGGCCATGACAGGAGGCACCGAAAGAAGGGGGGGGGGAGAGAGGGAAGTGTGCAGGTGACAATGGTCCCACATTCTGGTGGCCATTTGGAAGAGTGAAGAGAGGAGGCAAGGGTGGAAACTTTAATAGGCCTCCAGTGTATGACAGTAAACGTTAATGGTTTGTGTAATAGTGTAAAGAGAGAATGGTTTCGAATGTTTCTGAATAAATTTAGAGTGGATGTTGTGTTCCTACAGGAGCACAATTTTTAAGGAGGGTAGGGTGTTGGAGATGGAGGGGTTTCAGGTGGTAACCCTCCCATCTCCCTTTTTGAAAGGGGGGTGGGTTTTTTTTTAATTTTTTTTTTTATTTAAAAAAACACAATACACATCATCAGTATGCTATCTTAGGTTTAAATAAACAAAAAAACGTGATCCTTTAAAATATAAAAACAAACCTTCCTTCCTTATCCCAGCATAAATTTATACATAGAAAAACACGTTCAACTTAAATGTTGTTTCCCCCTCCCAAAATGGCCAACCGCCAAAAACAACATACTGTAATAAAAAAAAAGCCCACCTGACAAAGGGGTTTATTTTACCATAAAATCAGCCTTTTCTTATAACACAAAAAACAAAAAATCCAAAATGTCCATTTTTTACATTTTATATGAAATTTTTAAACAAAGACATTTCGTTAATCCCTTTGTTCACACTCATTAATATTGTATATTAAACTTTTAAAAACAAGACATAATACTAAACACCTCAAAATTTCAAAATAAAAAGGTGACAAAATAGCCATTTCCCCCACCCTTTCCACAGAGAAATTAAACACACTTAAAAAAAAAAAAGATACCACCATGTTACATAGCCATTATTATTAGTGTGTTAACAATGCTTTTTAGTGTTCCCTTTGTAGTTTTCACTGAAAAATCATTTTCCTTATAAAAAAATATGATCTCAATGCCTCTTGTCTTTCAAAAATGGGTTTAAAATAAAACTCCACACACAAAAAACCTCCAATTATACCAATCTGCTGTCATCCCCCCCATACAACTCTCATGCATTTTTTCCATCGCTGTTGGGCCGTGCGGACGCACTGGCAGTAGTCCACTTTAACTGGTTTCTGCGCAGTTTTCACTGTTCAGACATGGCGGGTACACCGCAGGAGAATTAAAACAGTTGCATTGAGTGTTGAGGGTTCTCTGAGCCCGTATAAACGTCGTTCTACCTGCAATATTAGGGTTTTATGGTATCCCTAATGGGAACTATGGGGTGGCCCCTTTAAAGGGATGAAACGAGTATTCGTAAAATTCCCGAGGAATAGCATACGCAGTGGGTGGGAGTACCAGGAACGGCGAATGTGTCTCAATCGACATGGGTGTTGTTGCATGACTATTACATTCTAACGTGGGTAGAGTGAGGAGGGTACCCTTCGAGGCAACGCAGTTTGGTATACAGAAGTTTTCGCAGTATGGTGTCATTCATGAGCCAGAGGTGGAGTTGGCGGGATGGACATAGGCTTTGGAAGGGCTAAATTCAAGAGACTTTAAAGACGCCTTACTTCATATGTAATGTTTGGGCAGGCACAAAATCGGTATATGTGTCGTATGGGGGCGAGGAGAACGTGTGTCTTTGGGCTCTTTTGACCAATAGCGACATGTGCCGTAGAGTCCCCGGGGTGTCAGTCCCGGTGGGGACACCGCAGGCGAGGTGGTGGCGGCGGCGAAGAATGGGATCTTTTGGGGGGAGGTGAAGAGGTGGAAAAGGGGAGGGTGAACGGGGAGTGGTCAACCCGGGAGGGGAAGTTCCTTCCCAACATCTGAGGTGGTGGGGAAGGGGGAGACGAACAGGGGTGCCTGAGTCAGTGCTCAGGAATTTTTGGAGGAGGCTTGGAGAGAGGACATGATGAACAGATCGTGAAAAGCAGCAATTGCAGCCTGAGTGGATTCGAAGTATTAGGGAAACGGAAAGGAACACTTGAGGGCATAGTAACAGGGAGGTTCTGAGGAAAGTGGCTTTGGGAACACTCTAGAAAGACCAGCGGTTTGATAATAATGATGTTTTAACCTGGGCAGAGGTAGAGAAGGTTGGCGGATTGGTCGCAATTTCTTACAGGGGAGCTCAGGAAATCTGGGACAGCGGGGGAGGAAGTCTATAAGGTTTGGAATTAGCCTTGAAGGGAGGGTGTGAAGCCACAGCGGCATGGGTAGCCGCCTCTGACCTTAGGTTGTATCGATAATGCTATGGCTTAATGAGGTTAAAAGGTGGGGGAAGTGTTCTGGTATTCTCAAGGTCTCGACGTTATGTATGGGTGGTTCTACGGAATGTTGTAGGGTAACGGGTTGTTGGAGGTGAAATAGTTTAGGTTTGTGGGGAATGGCATCGTTTAAGGGATGCTGGTTTCACTAAAAGACCAGTTGGTCTCTGAGTTATGGGATGGGAGGAGGTGGAAGAGTGGGGGGAAGGGTTGTTCGGATGATGGGGGCTTGGGGGGAGAGTAGGGAGTTTTTTTTTTTTTTGTTTTTTTTTTATTTAATTTAGAACAATACAATACAAGAAATAGAAAAGACAAAAGGGTTTCTTACACAGAATAATCATTAACAACCACACAAACATGAACTTGAGATAACACAAATTCTCCTCACCATACTGAAAACCCCTACACCTATGATAACCAATAAAAATTTAATTCCAATTGCCATTGTTATAATGATTAACAAAGCACATCATTATTATCATATTTGTCATTTTGTAAATTATAAAGTAGGACAGCTATACGTTAATATCAATTAACGTATTGTATTGAGAATAAGGTAAAAACAATTGTATCAAACAGAATATATTAATAACAAGGATCCACACACTGACACCTCTACATTCATCTAACAACATGCATATGAGTAACATGACATAAACATGTCCTACTGCAAAATCAAACATTATATTGTATAGATCACATACCATTGGAATACACATTCATACGCCCAAGTTCATACACATTCACCTGCTACATACAGGAGGCGACCCCGTTTCCACCCCTGACAGGCCATTAACATAATACATTGTACCTCTACCCTGCCCCACCCACCTAATTTTAACAAATTTAATAAAACCTCTAATGTAATGTCTCTATATCCCTCAGAGAAATCCCGCTCCCACCTCCTCCCATAAAGTTCTCTAATTATGGCACAACTTTTTATAAAACGTAACAGCCATACCTCTCTTCACCTCACTTAAACCCCTTTCCCCCTCATTCCCCACATAATGTAGACATAATCTACCATAATGTACCCCACAGCCCTAATATACTTTCATCCATACCCCCCACATCAAGACTCAATGCCCGCAAACAGAGAAGTATTGACCACTTATCTTATGCAACACCCTGCTCAACCAAACCCCTAAACGCTCCCCAAAACCCCTCACAAAAATACACTACATGGAATGCAGAATCCCCCCCGCCACATATTCCACATACCCCCCCCCCCTCAACCACCCGTCTAGCTCGTAAGACCACTCCCGATGGTAAAATCCCATGCAAAAACCGATCATCACCTCACGTCCACGGGGTTGTAACCTTAACCTCCCAAAACCTTCTCCATATAAAACCCCAGTCATACATGGGAAAATCCCCTCCACCGGAGCCACAACCCTTTCCGCCGACATCCTACACAGCCTACTTTTTACTTACCCAGATCCCTAACCATCACTGCCTGCCCTCAAAATAGTTTCACACTCCCCTCAACTCCGCCCCAGAAAACATGCGTTTCAATTTATTGTGTCCCTTAACCAACCCCCCCCACTCACACCCTCCCTCATCACCTCCCTTTTAATAAAGATACATTTGACCCTCCTCTTTAAATTCATTAAACCCAACCCCCCTGACGCACAGGTAACATTACTACATCCCTTCTAAGCCAATCACAACCTGAACCCCACAAAAATTTAAAAACCCCTCTAAGTATAGTTGCAATTGCCGTCCCGTTAAAGGGAACACGGCAGCCACATGCCAAACCTTGCTATACAATAAACGTTAAATTTTACAATGGCACGCGCACAGGGTCAAATGATAAGGCCGCATGCTCCCAATCGACCCAGATCCTTTCTACCAACCTGACCGAATTTTTAAAACACGTGCAAACCTAAAGATCATCTGCATAGATTAGACCACAAATTTTTAATGACTTCACCCGCTTCTTGACAACTGCACTACCCCACTCGACCCCTCCCCCCAATTTTCCTAACCCCATAACCATGGACTTCTCCAAATTTACCCTCATACCAGTTGCACATGCAAACGTGTCGACCATTTCCATCTAAGGCTTTTATGGACATCCCTTTCTCTAACCAATACAGTAGTATCATCACATACCCTATGAGAACAGCCAAACGCCCCCAGTAAACCCCCCCCAACCCCCCACTAACGCCCATATGGCGCTCCACCCTTCTATAAAAGGGGTCCTGTATGCATGCAATAAAGCTGTGACATAGGACACCCCTGTCTAAGACCTCTGCCCATGACAATCCTCCCCCCTAATCTTCCATTAATCTGTACTCTCACCATTGCCCCTCTATACAACGCCTCTACCCAATCCCTATTTCCCCCCCATAGCCCTGTTTCCTAAGGATAGCTCTCAAGCCTCCGCTCCACCCCATCATAAGCTCCTTGCCAGTCTAGTGCACCAACCCCGCCCCCCTTCCCCCCGTTTTCTTCCACGAAATCCCTTAAAAGACCATGTCCCACCCCCATAGACCCTACTGGCAACCCAAACTGGGTTTCCAATACAACCCTCCCTACAACACACTTGACCTATTTCCTAAAATTTTTGCAAATAACTTTTAATCCGCGCATAACAATGATATTGTTCTATAGTTTCCCCAGCGAACGCTGTTCCTTACCCTTCGGTACCAAAACAACTACAGCTGTTGCCTGTCTTTCACCCCAACCTTCCACTTACCTTCATCAAGTTCAGTAACCTCACCAAAAAACCTTTTATTAACTCCATGCTGTTGATAAAACTCCGCCGGCAGTCCATCGATTCCCGGTGCTTTGCCCTTTCGCATGCAATCAAAGCTCTCCATATTTCCCCTCAGTTATGTCCCCCCCAAAGCTTCCCTATCACTGTGTCCTAACCTACATGGCACACTTCCACACACCCTCTCTAATCCCTAATCCACCCCTTCCTCCCGCCAATACTTTTCGTACCACGTATCCGCAAACAACCCCATCCCATCCGTAGTGTGGATTAAACCCGACCCGCCCTATACCCACCCACCGACTCAAGAACCTCCAAACATGGAATAGCTGTTGCCTGCTGACGTTGTTTTTGTCTGCGCAAAAACACACGAAGACGGCCTAAACTCCCCCTAACACCTCCTCCACCCCGCCATTACTCTCACCGCTTGGAACCGCTCGCTGAATTTCCCGCAACCGCTCTTTAAGTATCATAATGTTGTCCATCGGATAGACACCTCTACTGCCCTTTACATAAAACCCGAACCTGTCCCCAAATAATTAACAACCCAAAATTTAAAGAATTAACCTTTTCCCCTTCCCCACTATAATCCGAATCCCCGGGCCCCTTTGCCACCCCCATCCCACCACCACCACTCCTCCACCCTTGTACCTCCTCAGTTCATCCCCCACAGCCCCGAAAACCCCCCAACCCCTCCCCATCTTCCAACAGACCCTATTTAATTTCCATACCCCTAAGATACCAGCTAAGAATCCCCACTCTACTCTCGACAACCCCCTATGATCGAAAAAGCTGTCAATAGTACGGACAGACTTTGACACTCCTATAGATATAACAACCTGTCAACCTCGCAACCCGCCTCACGAAAGTTGCCCACCTCCACCTCCCCCACCTACCCCATCCCTCAACTGAACGTCCACCAAAATTGCGTAATCTGTCAAATATTGCCCCGCCCTCGAGTTCCACATCCGCTCTCCTGATCACACAATTCCAGTCCCCACCTAGATGCCAACTCAGGTAAACCACGAAAGCAAAAACTAGATCATCACACCAAAAATCCCCTTAACTTTCATATCATTTTCGGTGTGCATACACATTACAAAGGGTTTTCCCTGCCCTCCACCACCATCCACACCCAACACCCTCCCCCCCCCACCCCCTTCAAAGTCTTTGCAACACAAAGGGCTCGCTCCTTTCAATAAAACCCCGCCACCTTTCAAAGTGCCGATGGGCAGAGTCAAACCTATACCCTCCACCTCGAGCACTTACCCTCCTGAAATTATGCTCCTGAGAAAGACTACGTCCCACTCTGTAAATAAAAATCGGGCATTCCCCCTTTAAGTACCCCCCCAATCAAA
>NW_026471132.1:50000-58717 GCF_026875155.1 Cherax quadricarinatus | reverse complement strand
GGGGGGGCTCAGGCATTTCACTGGTAAAGTGGTGCTCAGGTTATTTTTCCTGGTAAAGGGGTCTCGGGCCACTTTCACTGGAAAAGTGGTCCTCGGGCCCACTTTCATGGTAAAGTGGTCCTCAGGCACTTTCACTGGAAAAGTGGTCCTCGGGCACTTCACGGGAAAAGTGGTCTCGGGCCCATTTTCACGGTAAGTGGTCCAAACCCACTTTCCGGGAAAGTGGGCTCAGGCCACTTTCACTGGTAAAGTGGTGCTCAGGCCACTTTCACTGGTAAAGTGGTGCTCAGGCCACTTTCACTGGTAAAGTGGTCCTCAGGCTACTTTCACTGGTAAAGTGGTGCTCAGGCCACTTTCACTGGTAAAGTGGTCCTCAGGCCACTTTCACTGGTAAAGTGGTGCTCAGGCCACTTTCACTGGTAAAGTGGTGCTCAGGCCACTTTCACTGGTAAAGTGGTGCTCAGGCCACTTTCACTGGTAAAGTGGTGCTCAGGCCACTTTCACTGGTAAAGTGGTCCTCAGGCCACTTTCACTGGTAAAGTGGTCCTCAGGCCACTTTCACTGGTAAAGTGGTGCTCAGGCCACTTTCAATAGAAACCAGTTTAAATTTAGCAATTCAAAGTCATGTTGAGATATGGTTTACCTAGAGGATTGCAGTGCGTCATGTGAAGGTAGAGACGCATGTTGCACGCAGGGATGGAAGAACAGTTAGGCCTAGTTGATGGAACAGCAGGTAGGCCTACTACAGTGCCCCACTTTGCAAGAATGATCATATGAGGATTTGTATGTGTGTGTAAGTGTGATGTTTGTTCATATTGTTCAGTTGAGTGTCAGCTCCAAGAAATAAGTGTTACCTTCCACTTTCCCGGATCAAACTATATGATGACCATTCTGCGGGTTTAGTGTTTCATTATGCAACAGATAACAGCGAGATGATGGTCTAACTTTACTCTATTAGAAAGTGTCATGATCAAAATTCTCTCATAAGCTTTGTTGGCCTGTAATTTCACAAAGCAAAACAGCTCATACTAAAATGAAGTACTGATCTCAGGCATGTTCAATAATAGTAATAATAATAATAATATAATAATAATTAATATAATAATTAATAATATTAATAATAATAATAATAATAATAGATAATAATATATAATAATATAATAAAATAATAATAATATAATATAATAATAATATATTAATAATAATAATAACAATATATAACAGTTAACTATATGTTCCCTGCACATGTAAACAGACATAACTAATCACTCGCCTAAAAAATCTAAACTTTGCAAACTATGATAAGTTTGTCTCAAAATTATTTTCTCAGTTAATAAATCTATCACCGGCTTCTGAAGTTCTATTAACTGTTCTGGTAGATAAGAGACATAGGCAACATTTAGGCAACTTTATTCCGAAACGTTTCGCCTACACAGTAGGCTTCTTCAGTCGAGTACAGAAAGTAGGCAGGAGCAGTAGGGATGTGAAGACAATGTAATCAGTCCATCAACCTTGTAGTCGTAGATTTGAGGTTGTCAGTCCCTCAGCCTGGAGAAGTTCTGTCCCATTTCAATATACACCTACGTGTCACAACAGGTTCCAACAGGCTTGCGGCAGTGTGTTTCTCACCACACTCACAGTCTCAAGGCATTTCATTGTTGTTCCAGTAGTCATAGAAGGTGGCTGTGCTGTGCAAGTTTATATTTTGGGATGAAAGGTAGGTGATTCGCTCTTGTGATGGGCTTGCAGAGCGGATACACCAGTGGATGAGTGGAACAAACTCCCGAGTACAGTTATTTTTTTTTATTTAAAGTATACAGTTTACATGCATATCACACATTGACGTAATCACAATACATGAAACCAGTTATTGAGGCTAAAACGTTATGTAGTTTTAAAAATAGGTTAGATAAATACATGAGTGGGTGTGAGTTGGACCTGACTAGCTTGTGCTGCTGGGTCTGGTGCCGTGCTCCTTCTTTGAGTTGAGGTGACCAGACTGGGTGGGTCATTGGGCTAATCTGGGAAGGGGGGGGGGGAAGGGACATGGACCTGCTCCTCATGGGTCAGTAGACCTCCTGCAGTGTTCCTTCTTTCTTATGTTCTTATGTTCTATGTGAATGGGACAGCCGTGCAAGAGGTTCCCACTACATCAAGAGAGACTGGCCACCTCGTCAATCATTGGAGTCTGGGATGAGAAATACTCAACATCCACTTCTCATTGAACCAAACAAACTGGGGCTCATAAAAACTTTGTAAAAGCTATGGACAAATCCGGTCCAGAATTCAAGTATTTAACATCAAAATTCCCCTCACTGAGAGTCGCTAAGATAAAAGGGGAGTCTTCAATGGTCCTCAGATTCGAGAACTTCTTAAAGATGGTGACTTGGAATCAGACCTTCATGGGGAGGAGAAAGCTGCTTGGGAGACATTCAAATTAGTTTCGAAGGGATTTCTCAGAAACAGAAGGGAAGGCAACCATGAAAAATTGGTGAAAAACCTCATCAAGCCTTACAAGAACATGGGATGTAACATGTCACTTAAAATCCACTTTTTTGGACGCGCCTTTAGACTTTTTTTTGGCGAACTGTGAGACAGTTAGTGATGAACATAGTAAAAGGTTTCACTAAGATATTCAACATGGAAAATGTTACAGGGCAAATGGGGCACAAGAATGCTTGCAGACTATGGCTGAACATTGGCAAGAATGATTCTTCAGACCCAACATATAAGCGTCAAGCAAAAAGGCAGAGATAGTACAGATTGGAGTTAAAACATACGACATCATATGTAGGGTTATAATAAATAATCAAATATTGCATGTCTCGTATCTTTAAACCTATAGCCAAAAAGCATTTTTCATTAAGAAGTACAACAAATTTTCAAAAATTTTACCAGTGTATATAGGAGTCCTCAGGTCTTGTTCAACTCTTAATCCTTGGTTTATGGCCTCATTTTACATTATGCTGCTCAGTTCTGGTCACCTATTACAGATGGATATAAACTGCACTGGAAAACATACAAAGGAGGATGACAAAGTGATCCCATGTATCAGAAATCTTCCCTATGTTAAATCCCGATCTCACTTAGAAAGCTTTGGGGATTGTGTTTAAAAAAAACATAAAATGGTGACTGTAAACCCCCGGGAAAAAATTTTAGATTTCCCCAAAGTCTAAGTGAATTTTAATTCGGAACAGACACAGCAGCATCAGGGGGATCTTGTTAAAAAGTTTTCTCAACATTTTGTTAAACCTTTTGGGACAAGACCTATTCGATTTGGGGAGGTCCCACTATAAACCCCGCCCCCAAATGCTTCACGTCACCCACTACAGAAAAATAACCCAAGCCCCTAGGGCCCTAATTTCCCTTAACTTTCAAAAAGTTTGTTGGGCCTGAACACATCGATCCAGGTTGGGGGGCCCCTGATTCCCCTTTTTTTCCCTCCTCCCCTTTCCCGCCTTCCTTTTTGGGTATTGGACTGATAAACCCCCCAACCCTGCGTGGCGAAACTTTTTTCCTTTTGAATAAAGTTTTCCCCAATGCTCCCATAAGTGTCTCCAATCTTCAACTTGTCGGTTTTTTTCCAAACCCCATTTCATCACAACGGGTCATCACAGCAGCATCAGGGATCTTGTTAAAAAGAATTCTTCAACCCCTTGTTCCCCTTTGGAAAACGAAGACCTATTTTTTTTGGACTTGGTTTTGGGGGTACCACTATGACCCCGCCCCCAAACTGCTTAAAGGGCCCCTCACTACAGTTTTTAAAAATCAGGGGTCTCGGCCCTTTTGCGTACTTTTCTACAAGTTGATGGACTAAAAACCCCCATCAAATAAGGGGTTGAGGGCTGATTACCTCATTCTCCTCCTCTCCTTACCCTTCCTCTTTGTATTGGACTTTTAAAGCCACGGGCGTGGCGAAACTTTTTCCTAAATTTAAGATTCCCATATGCTGATAATTTGCCCTCAATCTTCAAAAAAATGTGGGTTTTTTCCCAAACATTCAACCAGGTTTCCAAAGGTTATTTAAAACCAGGGAAAATGGAACCAGGGAAAAAGGGGGGCCCACAAGAAGTTTGCTAACCTTTGCTGAAATTTTGGAAAGAGATGTTTCTTCACCCCAAACTTTTAAGCGTCAAACCCAAAAAAGGCGGGGAAGAAAGGTTTTACGATTAATTTAAAAAACCCATAGGGACACATTTGTACGTTATAATAAAAAACAAATTTTGGGCATGTCTCGTTTTCTTTAAACCTATAGCCAAAAAACTTTTTTCCTTTAATGATTTTCAAAAAATTTTTTAAAAAAATTTGGGTTGACCAGGATAATAGGAGTCCCCAGGTTTTTTTAAACCCTTTTTTACACCCTTTGGGTTGGGCCTAAATTTACATTATGCTGCTCATTCGGTCCCCGTTTTACAGAAGGGATATAAATGCCCGGGGAAAACATAAAAGGGGATGAAAAGGGCCCCATGTTTCAGAAATATTCCCTATAAAGGATAAAATGGGACCCTAAATTCTGAAACCCCTCTAAAAAGGCTTTAAAATTTGGGGGGATATGTTTGGGTTTTATAAAAAAACAGAATTAAAAAAGGGGGATAAAAAATAGCGTGCAAAAAACATTAACATATACAGGATCGCAGAAATAGTTTTAAGTTGGAAAAAAAAAAATTTCCCGGGGAAGGATATAGGAAAGCCCCGGGTTTGGTAAAAAAGTTGTGGAGAGGGGAAAAAATTTCCCGGTTACTGCATAAAAGGGCAAAAAAAGGTTGTGTATTTTTAAAAAGGTAAAAAATACAGGGAATTGAGTGAGGGGGACCGGATGCTTGTGCTAAATAGGTTAAACCCGTGCTCCTCCAAAAATGGTTTGGAAACTGGGTTTGGATCTTTTTTTTTAAACCCGGGGTAGGAACTTGGACCTGCCTCGCTTGGGCCATGGGCCTCCCTGCAGTTTTTCCTTCCCCTTTTATGTTCCCCTGATTGAAATATCAAAATTATTAAAAAGAAAACTAACAAAAAAATTTGTAAAAAAAAAAATGTAATCCTAACAGGGTTTTTTAAAATTTTGTTTAAAATTTGGGTTTAAAAATGTTTTCACTTCTAATCTTGATTCTGGGGGGACTTCCGGGGTTTTAACTCTAGACTGTTTTTAAACATTTTGGGGTGAGGAATCAAAAAGGGAAAAATATCGGGTGTTGACTGGTGTAATTTGGCAAACTTTTCTCTACACAACACCTGCCAGACAATAACAAAGAACATTTAGTGTTGAAAGATAAGATAAGATAAGATTTCGTTGGGATTTTTAACCCGGAGGGTTAGCCACCCGGAAAAACCCAAAGGAAAGTCAGGCGTCATCGAGGATTTGTCTAACTTTTTCCATTGTGGTCCCAAATCTTGTCCCCCGGGGGCCCCCACCCCAAAGTCCCAAAACCCCAGGCCTTTTTGGCTAGGGAACAGGACAACAGGTGAAAGGAAAAACGTGTCAAAAATGTTTCCCCCCGGGGGGAATCGAACCCGGGCCCTGTAAAAAAGTGTGTAAAAAAACATATTTTCCCGTAACAAAAATAACGTCAAATAAATTTGGTTTTTAAGTAAATTAATCAAAACTGAGCAACACTTGGCCAAAAGACCCACATTAAAATTAATATAAAAAGGTTTAAAAAATACTTATTAGATTATTTTTTAAATATATCTTGGTTTCTCTGTCAAAATTCAATTTCCGGGAGGGTTTTCCCATTTATTTTCCCAAATCGCCCCTGGATAGCTCCGTAATATTTTTTTTCAATCTAGAAGATTTTCCCTGTAAATTTTTCCTCGTTCCAAACGGGGTTTCTCTGCATTTTTCCATCGTTCCGGACTGGTTTCTCTGTCATTTTTAAATTTTTTCCTGGATATTTCAGTCTCATTTTCCAATCGCCTGGATGCACTCGTAATTTTTCCATAAATCTGAAATTTTTCCCGTCTTTTATTCCATCGTTCCGGACGGGTTTTTCCTCTGTCTATTCCATTGTCTCGACGAGTTTTCCCTTGTCAAAATTCCCTTTTTCGGGGGGGGGTTTTTCCCTGCCATATTCCATCGTTCGGGAGGGAAATTTCAAGGAAAATTTCCATTGCAAAACTCAAAAACTAGTATTTAGTCACTTACCCATAATCC
Source organism: Cherax quadricarinatus (assembly GCF_026875155.1). Taxonomy (NCBI): domain Eukaryota; kingdom Metazoa; phylum Arthropoda; class Malacostraca; order Decapoda; family Parastacidae; genus Cherax; species Cherax quadricarinatus. The sequence continues at coordinate 52,569 of NW_026471132.1, read as the reverse complement.
CAAACTTCCCTAAAAAATTTGTTTTTTTTTTTAAATAAAGTTTTAAACTAAGTCGGGCCCAAAATTTCCCTAGCCTTGCTAGGGTTCTAGTGGTACACTCTGAAATCATTTTTAAACTAATGAAAACCCACACAACAACCAAAGCTAAAATTCAACATTGAAAATCTTATAGAGAATAAACTTTGAATTTAAAATTGAATTTGAATTTATCGGAGGGGTTTTTCCCGCCCATATTCCCTTTTTTCCGGGACGGGTTTTCCTTTTCCCTTTTATTCCTTTTTTTCTGAAAAAAATTTTTCTTTCTTATATTCAATGGTTTTGGACGGGTTTTCCCAAGGGTCTTTATTCACCCTTTTCTGAGGGGTTCCCTTTTTTTTAATTCCATTTTTTCCCGAAAAAATTCTTCTCATTTTCCCAAATTGCGCGGGGACATGCCCTCCTTGTCATATTGCCTTGTTCTGCACGGTTTTTTTGTCCCTTCCCCTTTCCCTGGACGATTTCCCCTCTTTTTTCTTGCCCCTGTACGTTTTCTATGTCATTTTCCCATCTTTAAGGGTTTGGGTTTCTTTAAGTAAGTTTACTCGGGTAACACAAATACTTTTACATACTGGTCGCTTGACTTTTTATTGACTCATTGTATCTTCCCTTTGGTATATTAAATGGAAAAAAGTGATTCACTCTGTTTTATTATTCGTCTCTATTCACATCAGGTTTTTCAAGGGTTTTAAAGGGAAAATTACTTTTCCCCTTTTTTTGGGAAACATAAGTAAATGGAAAAATGGTATAGTATTTCCAATTTAAAAAACTTACCCTTTTATTGACTTAAATGTTAAGTCTAATATTTTTTCTTTATTTTCAGATTTTAATTTTGTTTTTGAGACTGCATAAATTCCCCCCAGACTTTTTTTTCTATTTTGCAGGGAATTCCAAACCCCTTTAGGTTTTCCCCGGGGCAAAAAAATTTCTCCCCCTTAATGAAGCCCGCTACTTTGCTTTAAATTTTGGGTGCAAACTTTTTAAAACCAGGGGCAAACCTTTTTCCCCCACAAAAAAGCTTGCAAAAGTTGTAACAGTTAAACTCCAAATGTGGTCCCGTTGGGAAAAAATGGTTTCACCCCAAAGGTACGGTTGGGGGCAATTTAACCCCCCATGGGCTCTACTTTTTTTTTGCTAAACAGCTGGATTCAGCGACTAAAGATCGCATTAAATACCCAAATATTCCTTCAGCCCTAAAAGGGGTCTTCCCACTCTGAAGATATTCTGTACCCGTGCCACCTGGCATGGCAAATTTTTATTTAGAGTTGATACCCGGGATTCTAAGGAATTTGGGAAATAAACTTTTGAAACCCCCAACAAATGTCGATCTCAAACCCTTCCCCCAAATTGTCTCAAATGACCCTTTAAGAGAGCCCTTAAACCTTTCCAAAAAAAAAGTGCACAGTTACTTGGCTCTAGGGTGAAGGAACACAGGGTTTTTAGCTCCTGGAACAATATTAGCTTGGTAAACCCTCCTGGAAGCGGAATTCCCCCTCAGGTCTTTGGCAAAAAGGGAAAATTTTTTTTTTCTGTTCAAATATTTCGGCCCTTTTTGAACACTTTGGGGAAGTTTATACAAAACAGAGATAAAGGAGACTCTACACTGATTCTTCTAAAAGAAGTTTAAAAGGGTGTACTTCTCTACAAAAGGCAAAAACAGCTGACTGTTTCCCTTTGGCCATAGTGTTTCCCAAAAAGTCAGAAAAATTTTCCCAAAAATGAAGACTTGATACTGCAACAAGTACCAAAAATCACCAAAATTTTTTCATTTTTGGTGTTTAAAAATTATTTCTCCTTCCATTTTTTTCAAAACGGGGTACACCAAAAATCTTTGTTTTTTTGTGTTTTTTGGGACAGTTGGGCAACAGCCGCCTTTAACAAAAAGACTGGCCACCCAAAAACCACTTCTTACCCGGAAAAACACAACGTGAAACTGTTTCCCCTAGTTTTACCCCCAAAAAAATTCTGCTGCCGCCCCTCCACATTAAATTTTAAAATTATGAAAATTTTTTTGAAGGTCTTGAACAAGAAAGGAAAATGCTTTCAAGTATCTGTAGTCGAAGTTTCCTCTTGAAGTGGAAGGGAAGCTAAAGGCAGGAATCTTTTTGACCCCCCAGATTCCGGAATTTGGGTGATGAATGGTTTTTTTTAAAAAACCGCAAGTTGAATTGAGACCCCTTATTTTAGCATAAAAAGGGAAAACTTTATTTTAGGAAACGTTTCGCCCAAAACATGGCTTTTATCATCCAATGCAAAGAGGGAAAGGGTTAAGGAGAGGGGAAATTTAGGTAATCCGTCCCTCAACCGGGGTCGATTTTTTTCAGTCCATCAATCTTGTAGAATAAGCCATCTCGGCCCTATGCGTACATTTTTCCCAAAAATTATGGACGGAAAAAACCCTCGACTCCAGGGGGGAGGGACTGATTACCCTTTCCCCCCTCCTCTCCTTTCGCCTTCCCTTTGCATTGGATAAGAAACCCTGTGTGGGGAACGTTTCCTGAATAAAGGGGTTTCCCCTATGCTGTTAAAGGGC
>NW_026471132.1:0-45000 GCF_026875155.1 Cherax quadricarinatus | reverse complement strand
AAATCGTGTCCCTCAGATTTTCTTCCCTTTCCCCTTTTTCCTATCCTACGCTAAGCAGTCCTACCTTCCCCAGCGGTCCGGGAGTCAATCTGTTTCCCCCTCAGATGTTTTTTTCCCCCTTCCCCGCTTCCTATCCTACGCTAAGCATTCCTACCTTCCCCAGCGGCCAGAGCCCAAACCCTGGTCACCTCAGATGTTTCTTCCCTTTCCCCCGCTTCCTATCCAACCCTCAGCATTCCTCCCTTCCCCCCAAGCGTGCCCCAGGAGTCCTCTTGTAAACCCTCAGACTTTTTTTTCCCCCTTCCCCCGCTTCCATCCAAACCCCCAGCATCCTCCCCTTTCCCCCCCGGGGCCAGGACCCCCATCTGTGTAACCCAACGTTTTTTTCCCTTTCCCCGTTTCCCCTATCCAAAAAGGGTTTCAGAGTCCTACCTTCCCCACGGGGCCCCAGGAGCCCCACTGTGCCCCTCAGACGTTCTCCCCTTCCCCGTTTTCCTATCCAAGGGCTCGGGCAGCCCTCCCCTTCCCCCCAAGCGTGTCCGGGAGTCAATCGGTGTAAACCCTCAGACGTTTTTCCCTTTCCCCCCGTTTCCCTATCCTACGCCCCACAGCCTCCCTTTTCCCCAGGGTGCCAGGGTTCCACTGTGTCACCTCAACTTTCCCCTTTTCCCCCCCCCTTTCCCTATCCTACGCTCACCCAGCCCTACCTTCCCCAGCGGTGCCCCGGATCCACTGTGCCCTCAGACTTTTTTCCCTTCCCCGCTTTCCATCCTACGTTTAAAGCACCCCCAAACCTTTCCCCACGTGCCAGGGTCCATCTGTGTCACCTCAACTTTTCCTTTCCCTTCCCCGTTTCCTATCCTCCCGCCCCGCAGCCCTACCTTCCCCAGCGTTCCGGGAGTCCATCGGGTGCCCACCCAACGTTTCCCCCTTTCCCCGTTTCCCCTATCCTACGCTCAGCAGCCCAAACCGCCCCCCACGTGCCCAGGATCCACTTGTCCCCCCCAACGTTTTTTTTTCCCCTTCCCCCGTTTCCTATCCTACGCTCCAGCCCACCTTCCCCAGGGAGCCCAAAGACCCATCTTTTCCCCCCTCAGATGTTTTTCCCCTTCCCCCCCGTTTCCCCAAACCTACGCTCAGCACCCTCCCTTTCCCCAGCGTGCCCCCCGGGGAACCACTGTGTCCCCCGGGAACGTTCCCCCTTCCCCCCCGTTTCCTATCCTACGCTCAGCACCCTCCCTTTCCCCCAGCGTGCCGGGACCCCATCGTGTCCCCTCAGACGTTCCCCCCCTTCCCCTTCCTTCCCTTCCTACGCTCAGCGGGCCCTACCTTCCCCAGCGTGCCCAAAAGCCCCACTGGTCCCATCAGACTTTTCTCCCCCTTCCCCCCGTTTTCCATCCAAACGCTAAAGCACCCCTATCCCTTTTCCCCAGCGTGCCAAAGGGGTCCATCGGGTGTCCCACAGATGTTCTCCCTTCCGCCATTCCTATCCTACCCCTCGGGCAGCCCAAACCTTTCCCCAGCGTGCCCCGGGAGTCCACCTGTGCCCCCTCAAATTTTTTCCCCCTTTCCCCCGCTTCCTATCCTACCCAGCAGCCCAAACCTTTTCCTTCCCCGGGCTTGTCCAGGGGCCCCACCTTTTGCCCCCCCTCAATGTCTCCCCTTCCCCGTTTCCCCAAATCCAAACCTCAGCAGCCCTATTTTCCCCCAGCGTGTCCAGGAGTCCCCCTTTGTGGTCCCCTCAATGTTCCCCCCCTTTCCCCGTTTCCCTACCAAACCCCCCAGCAGCCCCCCTTTCCCCCAGCGTGCCAGGATTCCCTGTGTCCCCTAAAGGGGTTTTTTCCCTTTCCCCCCCACTTCCTACCCTACCTCAGCAGCCCCCCTTCCCCCCGGGCGTGTCCGGGAGTCCACCGGTGTCCCCTCAATTTTTTCCCCCTTCCCCATTTCCCTATCCAACGCTCAGCACCTCCTTTCCCCCCCAAGCGTGTCCGGGAAGTCCACCCTTCCCCTAAAGGTTCCCCTTTTCCCCCATTTCCCCTATCCTACCCAGAAACCCTTTCCTTCCCCACGTGTCCAGGAGCCCCCACCTGTTTTTCCCCTCAGATGTTCCCCCTTCCCCACTTCCTATCCTACGCCCCAGCAGCCCTCCCCTTCCCCAGCGTGTCCAGATTCCCCTTTTTCCCCCCGGAGTTCTCCCTTCCCCATTTCCCCCTTCCTACGCCTCCAGCCCAAAACCTTCCCCAGCTTTCCCAGGAGCCCACCTGTGTCCCCTCAGTTGTTCTCCCCTTCCCCATTTCCCCTTCCACGCTCAGCAGCCCTCCCCTTCCCCACGTGTCCAGGATTCCATCTGTGTCCCCCTCAAGGTTCCCCTTCCCCACTTGCCAGTCTGGGGTTCCCGGGTAAACAACCCTTCCCACTTCCCTGGGGTTCACAAGTCCCCCCCAAAGGTCCGGGGTTCCAGGTGTTAAACCCTTTCCCAACCACTTCCCGGGGGCCCGGGCAAGCCCCCACCCCAGGTCCGTGGTTTCCAGGTATTCCCTTTCCCCCCCCTTTTTCCCTGAGGTCAGTTTTTCCCCCCCCAAGGTCCGTGCTTCCAGGTATTCCCCCCTTCACCACTTCCCTGAGGTCAGCTTCCCCCCGGGGGCCCCGGGGTTTTCCGGGAAATTCACCCTTCACCATTCCCTAGGCACAGTCCCACCCCGGGTCCGGGGTTTCCCGGGTAAAAAACCCCTTCCCCCACTTCCCTGAGGTCAAAAGCCCCCAACCCCCCCCAGGTCTGGGGGTTCCAGTATTAAACCCCCACCACTTCCCTGGGGTCAGCAAGTCCCACCCCAGGTCCGGGGTTCCCAGGTATTCCCCCTTTCACCATTTCCCCTGAGGCAGAAAGGGTTCCCCCCCCAGGCCCGGGTGGTTCCGGGTATTCACCCTTCACCCCCTTCCCTGGGTCAGCAGTCCCACCCCAGGTCCGTGTTTTCCCCGGGATCAACCCTTTCCCCACTTCCCTGGGGGTCAGAAAGCCCACCCCGGGGTCCGGGGTTTCCCAGGTATTTCACCCTTCACCATTTCCCCTTGGGCACACCCCAACCCCCGGCCCGGGGTTCCAGGAAAATTCACCCTTAAACCATTTCCCCCCTGGGGTTCAGCAGTCCCACCCGGTCCGGGGTTCCCCGGGTTAAAAACCCCTTTAAACCCACTTCCCTGAGGCCAGAAAGTCCCACCCAAGGTCCGGGGGTTCCAGGTATTCCCCTTCACCATTTCCCCTGAGGTCAGCAGTCCCCCCCCAGGCCCCGTGTTTCCCAGGTATAAAACCTTTCCCCACTTTCCCAAGGTAAAGCATTCCCCCCCCCAGGTCCGGGGTTTTCCGGGATTAAACCCCTTAAACCCCTTCCCGGGGTCAGCAGTCCCCCCCCGGGGTCCGGGGTTCCAGGTATTCACCCTTTAAACCAAACTTCCCTGGGGTCAAGCGTCCCCCCCGGGCCGGGGTTTCCGGGGTATAAAACCCTTTAAACCATTTTCCCCCTGAGGTCAGCAAGCCCACCCCGGGCCCCGGGGGCCCAGGTATTCCCCCTTTTAAACCATTTCCCTGAGGTCACCAAGCCCCACCCCGGGCCCGTGGTTCCGGGGTATTAAACCCTTCCCATTTCCCCTGAGGTCAGCAGTCCCCCCCCGGGCCCCCGGTTCCAATTTAAAACCCCTTAAACCACTTCCCCGGGGTCACAAGCCCCACCCCAGGCCGGGGGTTCCGGGTATTCACCCTTAAACCAAAACCCCTTTGGGTCAAAAGCCCCAAACCCCAGGTCCGGGGGGTTCCGGGGTATTCACCCTTCACCACTTCCCTGGGGTCAGCAGTTTCAGCCACCCCTTGAAGTACGTCCATATATGGTATTACAAACACAAGGAAATTAAAAAACTTAACAAGGAATTTTAATTACAGAGGAGGACACGCAGATAATCTCCCTTTGGTAATAACATCCTCCGGGACAGACTCGAAGGGTCGACTACCTAAAGACATGAAAAGATTTTCCCATCACGGTTTTGTCCACCAAGAACTGGCCACTATGAAAAAACTGGAACTTTTATTATATTTAATATTTTAACATTTGAATTGGGTTTAAAATTATTCGTTTATTTTTTTGGGGTAAGGTGTTTGTGAAACTTTTTTATGTGCGAAAAATTTTGTTTTGGGTTTTGGGGAAAACCTTTTTGCTCCCTGCCTTTTAAAAAGTAATTTAATTTTTTTCATTTTCTTTTTTGGGGCCCTCGTTATTGAACTTTTTTTTCCCCATACCTAAGGTTCCCCTAAACTCGCCCATCTTCATACCCTCAATTCTGGGATTTTTTCCCCATACACATCCTTTCTCAAAACACACAAAACATACAACGCACGAATAAAAACAACACACAAAAACAAAAACCTCTTTTATCAAACATACACATACATTTATTCAACAGTGCATTTATAATCCCCCCTTTTCAGTTTAAATAGTAGAAAAAAATACACACTTTCCCCCCACCTTTCAAACCCTTTTTAAACCCCTTTCGCAACCAAAGCAAAACCACACCCCAAACACACACAATGTACAACCCAATATTTTTTAAAAACGTTGCAAAAAAACCCCGACACTCCCCTTTAGGAGAGAGGAAAGGTCACCATCGGGGAAGACTCAAAGTCCCAAAACAACAACCAACTGTAAATTAATCAAAACCCCAAAGTTGACACCCAAAACTAATTAAATTTAAAAGGGGTTCTCCATCCCCACAAAACCCCTTAAGACTGACACAATAATCAGGTGTACAAAACCCCTACACACTTCACTTATTTACAACAGTCCCTTTTAAATTTGGGTCATCAAAGACTTCCCAAAAACAATACAGTGATACAAAGACCATTTTTTATAACACTAACATAGCTACAGTGTTTGGGCAAATTCCTTCACATCTTAGACGGCAGAAACAACCTTCCCCTCCCCCACTGAGTGCAAAAAACAAACCTCTAAAGTAAAACTGCAGAAACAACCTTTTCCCCCCCACACGAGTGGGTAACACTAAACATCCTAAAGTTTAAAACTGCAGAAACAACCTTCCGGGCCCCCAAAAAACTGAGTTTCTAACACTAAAAACTCTAAATTTAAAACCGGGAGAAACAACCTTCGCCCTCCAACACCCGATGCAAAAACAAACACTCTAAAGTAATACTGCCCGGGAAAAAACCTTCCCCCCCAAACTGAGTTTCAAAAACAAAAAACTCTAAAATAAAACTGCAGAAACAACCTTCCCCCCTCAACTGAGTGGGTAACACTAAACACACTAAAGTAAACTGCAGAAACAAAACCCTTTGCCCCCCACTGAGTTTCTAACACTAAACACTCTAAAAATTAAAACGCAAAAAACAACCTTCCCCCCCCCACACTGAAGCTAACACTAAACACTCTAAAGTAATACGCAGAAACAACCCCCGCCCTCACACGAGAGCTAAAACTAAACCTCTTAAGTAAAACTGCAGAAACCCCCTTCGCCCTCACACTGAAAGGGTTAAAACTAAAAAACCTAAAAAAATAATGCTGGTTAAAATATATTGATATATCTAAACTTTCTATTATGGAAATTGTTCTCATTGTAAACATATTTTGAAAAATATCATTATTCAGGTGCATATTACAATTGCTGTTTCAAAGACCCTTAACGGTGAACAGAAGCCGGTTAGTCTCTGTTTATTAACAGTTCAAATGTTTGCGTACTGTTGAAACTATCTGAAGCAGTGTAATGTAGAATAATAGTATCTAAGTTTTAATTATATCTATTAGTTAGTAAACATCCAGTCTTCACTAGTCTAGCTGTTTGTGTCACACTTTGCTTTTACAATACACTCAAACACCTGCAGACCACAATGTTAAATTGTAGAAAAAAAATAGGCAATATTAACAGATTTTTCTTTTTAAATTCCTCGATTTGGACGGTTTTTCCTGCAATGTTCCATCGCCCCTGTACGGGTTTCCCGGTTATTTTCCATCAACAGGACAGCTCTCTTCATTTTTTATTGCCACTGAAACTGTTTCCTGTCACATTCCATCGCCCTCGACAGGTTTTCCCTGTCATTGTTTTCATCGTCCAGACGGTTTTCCCTGTCATATCCATCTCCCTTGGGCTGGTTTCCCCTCTCACATTTCATCTCCCTAGACGGGTTTCCCTTGGTCACATTCCATTTCCCTGGAATGGTTTTCTGCCATATTCCATCGCCCTGGACTGGTTTCTTTCTTTTGTCATATTCCATCTCCCTGGACGTGTTTCTCTGCCAATATATCATCGGCCCTAAAACGATTTTCCCTGTCATAATTCTGTCCTCCGTGGGCGGGTTTCCCTTGCATATTCCAATCGGCCCTTTGACGATTTCTGTCATATTTCCGTTTGCCCTGGACGGTTTCCCTCTCATATTTCATTTCCTTTGACGGTTTTTCCTGTTATATTCCATCTCCCTGGACGGTTCCTCTCTCATATTTTCACATCACTGCCCTATTGGGTTTCCCCTTCATAGTCCATCTCTCTGGACGGTTCCTTCTCATAGTCACATCGCCATTTTCCTTCTCATATTCCAAGCCTGTCCAAGACGGGTTTTCTCTCTCATATTTCCATGCACCTGTACGAGCTTCCCTGTCATATGCGATCGCCCTGACTGGTTTCCGCATCATATTCCATCCCCTGAACGGGTTTTTGCCGTCCATATTCTATCTCTCTTGATCGTTTTTTTCTTTCATATTCCACTCCCTGACTATTTTTCTTCACATTTCCATAGCCCTGGTCGGCTTTTTCCCTGTCATTTCCGTCTCCCTGGGTTGTTTCCCTCTCACATCCATCTCCCTGGACGGGTTCCTGTCATATTTCATCTCCCCTGGGCTGGTTTCCCTCTCAAATTCCATCTCCCTGGACAGGTTTCGCAAGCGCCGCTTGTCATATTCCATCTCCCTGGACTGGTTTCCCTCTACATTCCATCTCCCTGACAGGTTTTCCCCTGTCATATTCCATCTCCCTGGACGGGTTTCCTTGAAAGGGCGGAGTACGAAAATAAAGAAGAAGTCAAGATTAGCGGACTCGAACATAGACTTCAGGGACACAGCCACAAACCTCAAGTGAAGACACAGAGTGTCTTTCCTCTGTCTTCACATTGCCGGAATAATTTCGATCGAGAATTATTCCGGGCATGTATAGAGAATGTGATGTCTATTATGGAGAACTGCGGCACCAGCATATAACCCGCACCTTACGAGCATGTTAACGTATTAAGAATGTGAAGAGAAAGTGCGGTGCTTGTTCCAAGAATTAAGAGTTATGAGCTGCGAGGAGACGTTTAACACAATGTTGAAGGATCCAGGAGACACATATAGTTTCTATGTTTTCCTACTTTTAAAGTATATAATATTTTTTTTTCCACTTTAGTTCCTTATTCTGAATGTATTAGTCCGTTGTATATGAAGTTTGTTGAGGTTTCTTTCATCGAGTACTGTGTTTCTGAGGAACAAGAGAACACAGCCGTGGAATGACCAACGGTCGACCTCTACTGTGTTAAGCTCATTAAATCATCCACATTAATTTTCTAGAGGAAAAATCTGCAACAATTTATACTGTGATGTGACAAAAAGAGACAAAATTCTCTTATCCTTCAGAAGAAACTTAGAAAAAAAAGAGTCGCTGGAAAGGATAATCCTCCGTGGAGACACCACGATCACGCAGACGTATAAACCATCTTTTTACCAACAAGTCCTGCCATTCACTCTACATTTCAGCATAAAACCCCACCAATAGTCTTGTGGTAACAATCATTCCAGTAGTGTTCTTCCATACGTCCAGACTTATACACAAGAATCCTACCAACAAATCCTAAGAAGAATCCTGTAATAAGTCTTTAATCAGATATTTAACAAACATGTTTACATACATGTTATTAAACTCTGTGTACAGACTTTATACACATCACAAACACAACGATGGTGGTTGGGGGAAAAAAAAAAAACACATAATGGCAGTACTCCAGGCTTTTGTGGAATATAATCTCTGCAACATGTGCACTACAACATTCAGTGGTGCCGTATGCATATTAGTGGTACATTGATACATCACAGTAACATACAACAGTTCTGGGAGAACAGTTACACACAGTCTACCTGGCCAGATTGTAACAACACACATCGTACTGGCCAGGTTGTAGATACACGCAGATCGTACTGGCCAGGTTGTGGCAACACAACAGTCGTACTGGCCAGTTGGGGCACACAGTCGTAACTGGCCAGGTGGTGGCAACACACAGTCCCGTACTTGACAAGGTTGTGGCAACACACAGTCGTACTGGCCAGGTTGTGGCAACACACAGTCGTACTGGACCAGGATTGTGGCAATACACAGTCGTACTGGCCATGGTTGTGGCAACACTACAGTCGAGTGGCAAGGTCGTGGCAGCACACAGTCGTACTGGCCAGGTTGTGGCAACACAGTGCCGTACTGGCCAGGTTTGTGGCAACACAGTCGTAGGTGGCAGGTTTTGTGGCCAGCACACAGTCGTACTGGCCAGGTTGTGGCAACACACAGTCCCGTACTGACCAGGTTTGGCAACACACAGTCCGTACAGACCAGGTTGTGGCAACACATCGTATACTGGCCAGGGTTGTGGCAACACAGTCGTACTGGCCAGGTTGTGGCAACACAAGTAGTCGTACTGGCCAGGTTGTGGCAACACAAGCGTACTGAGCCAGGTTGTGGCAACAAAGTCGTACTGGCCAGGTTGTGACAACACACATTCGTACTGGCCCAGGTTTGTGGCAACACAGTCTACTGGCCAGGTTTGTGACAACACACAGACTAACAGGCCAGGTGGTGGCAACACAGTCGTACTGGCCAGTTGTGCAACACAGTCGTACTGGCCAGGTTGTGGCAACACAGTCGTACTGGCCAGGTTGTGGCAACACAGTCCGTACTGGCCCAGGTTTGGCAACACACAGTCGTACTGACCAGGTTGTGGCAACACCACAGTCGTTCTGGCCAGGTTGTGGCAACACACAGTTCGTACTGGCCAGGTTGTGGCAACACACAGTCGTACTGGTCCAGGTTTGTGGCAACACACAGTCTTACTGGACCAGGTTGTGGCAACACACAGTCGTACTGGCCAGGTTGGGCACACACACAGTCGTACTGGCCAGGTTGTGGCAACACACAGTCGTACTGGCCAGTGTTGTGCAACACACAGTCGTACTGGCCAGGTTGTGGCCAACAGACAGTCGTACTGGCCAGGTGTGGCAACACACAGTCGTTACTGGCCAGGTTGTGGCAGCACACAGTCGTACTGGCCAGTTGTGGCAACACACAGTCGTACTGGCCAGGTTGTGGCAACCCTCAGTCGTAACTGGCCAGGTTTGTGGCCAACACAGCAGTCGTACTGGCCAGTTGTGGCAACACACAGTCGTACTGGCCAGTTTGTGACAAACACAGTCGTACTGGCCAGGTTGTGGCAACACACAGTCGTACTGGCCAGTTGTGGCAACACATACAGCGTACTGGCCAGGTAATGGCAACACACAGTCGTACTGGCCAGGTTTGGCAACACCACAGTCGTACTGGCCAGGTTGTGGCAACACACAGTCGTACTGGCCAGGTTGTGGCAACACACAGTCGTACTGGCCAGGTTGTGGCAACACAACAGTCCGTACTGGCCAGGATGTGGCAACACACAGTCGTACTGGCCAGGTTGTGCAACACACGGTCGTACTGGCCAGGTTGTGGCAACACACATCGTACTAGGCCAGGTTGGAGGCAGCACACAGTCGTAACTGCCATGGTTGTGGCAACACACAGTCGTACTGGCCAGGTTTGTGGCAACACACAGTCAGTATACTGGCCAGGTTGTGGCAGCACACAGTCGTACTGGCCAGGTTGTTGCAAGCACAACAGTCCGTAACTGGCCAGGTTGTGACAACAACACAGTCCCGTACCTGCCAGTTGTGGCAACACACAGTCGTAACTGGCCAAGGTTGTGACAACACACAGTCGTACTGGCCAGTTGTGACCACACACCGTCGTACTGGCCAGGTTGTGGCAACACAACCGTCCGTACTGGCCAAGTTGTGGCAACCACCAACCACCAAAAAAATTCTTATGTTATAAGATCGAATCATCCAAATTGACAGTTTTTTATTTCATCACCGCAAGGTTTTTGTTTTGTATCTGTGACGGTGATTTTTTTTATGTCATTAATGAAGAAGTGAGAGAAGTGTAAGTATGAGAATTGAGAAAGTTATTTTAATAATTAATCTACTTAAACAAAGTGTTTATTCCTTCTGAATATCTTCTTTATCTAACCACAAGTCTCTCAAGTTTAGTAATTTCTTCACATATTTACATCTTTTACCACATTATTTCATCAAAATATTATAACCCTTATTGCACTTTCTTAAGAAAATTTAAATCAAAAATGCAAAAATTCTTTCTAAATTCTCTAACACAATTTATACAAACTAAATTTATTAAACAATGGTGAGGGAGAGTGTAGATATGTCTGTGATAACGTGTACACATGTATGTATATATGTGTGTTGGTAGTGATGTATATGTGTACACATGTATGTATAGATTGTGTTTGCATGATGTAGATGTATACACATGTATGTATATATGTGTGTTTGTAGTGATGTAATATGTGTACACATGTATGTTATATGTGGTTTGTAGTGATGTATAGTTACACATGTATGTAATATGTGTGTTTGTAGTGACGTATATGTGTACACATTGTATGTAAAATGTGTGTTTGTAGTGAAGTATATGTGTACACATGTATGTAATATGTTGGGTGTTTTGTAGTATGTATATGTGTACACATGTATGTTATATATGTTTTTGTAGTGATGTATATGTGTACACAGTATGTATATATGTGTGTTGGAGTGATAATAGGTGTACACATGTATGTATATATGTGTGTTTGTAGTGATGTATATGTGTAAACAGGTATGTATATATGTGTGCTGTATGATGTATATTGTACTCATGTTATGTATATATGTGTGTTTGTAGTAGTGTATGTTACACATGTATGTAATAAGTTTGAGGATGTGGTATGTGTAACCATTATGTATAGATGTGGTTTGTAGTGATTATATGTGTACACTGGTATGTATATATTGTGTTTGTAGTGAGTATATGTGTAAACATGTATGTATATATGGTGTGTTTGTAAGTGAGTGTATGTGTACATCATGTTGTATATATGTGTGTTGTAGTGATGTATATGTGTACACAGTATGTATATATGTGTGTTTTGCAGTGATGTATATGTTGTTACACATGTATGTATATATGTGTGTTTTGTAGTGATGATATGTGTACACATGTATCTATATATTTGTTTTGTAGTGATGTATATGTGTACACATGTATGTAATATATGTGTGTTTGTAGTGATGTATATTTACACATTATGTATAATATGTGGGTTTGTAGTGATTGTATAGTGTACACATGTTATGTTATATATGTGTGTTTGTAGTGATGTATAGTGACACATGTATGTATATATGTGTGTTTGTATGATGTATAGTGTACACATGTAATGTATATATGTGTGTTTGTAGTGATGTATATGTGTACATCATGTATTAAATATGGTGTTTGTAGTGATGTATATGTGTACACATGTATGTAATATGTGTGTTTGTAGTGATAGTATATGTGTACACATGTAGTATATATGGTTTTTGTAGTGATTTATAGTGTACACATGTATGTATATATGTTGTGTTTGTAGTGATGTAAATGTGTACACATGTATGTATATAGTGTGTTTGGTATGAATGTATATGTGTACTCATGTAATGTATATATTGTGTGTTTGTAGTGATGTGTATGTGTACACATGATGTATATATGTGTGTTTGTAGTGAGTAATAGTTGTACACATGTATGTATATAGTGTGTTTGTAGTGATTTATATGTGTACACATGTATGTATAATATGTGTGTTTGTAGTGATGTGTATGTGTACACATGTATGTATATATGTGTGTTTTGTAGTGATGTTATATTTGGAACACAGTATGTAATATATGTGTGTTTGTATGATTATATGTGTACAATGTAATGTTATATATGTGTGTTTGTAGTGTATGTATATGTGTACACATGTATGTATATATGTGTGTTTGTTTGTATGAATATGTGGTACTCATGTATGATATATGTGTGTTTGTTAGTGATGTGTATGTGTACACATGTATGTAATATTGTGTAGTGATGTATATGTGTACACATGTATGGTATATATGTTGTGTTTGTAGTGATGTATAGTGTACACATGTATGTAATATATGTGTTTTGTAGTGATGTATAAGTGTACACATTATGTATATAGTGTGTTTGTAGTGATGTATATTGTACACATGTATGATATAATGGTTGTTGTAGTGATGTATATGTGTACACATGTAATGTATATATGTGAGATTGTAAGTGATGTATATGTGTACACAGGTATGTTATATATGTGTGTTTGTAGTGATGTGTATGTGTACACATGTATGTATATATGTACTCACCTATTTGTGGTTCAGGGGTCGAGTCCACAGCTCCTGCCCCGCACTCTTCGCTGTTGCTACTAGTCCTCTTCACTCTCCCTGCCCCATGAGCTCCTGATCATACCTCTCCTTAAAACATGTATGGTTCCTGCCTCCACCACATCACTTTCTAGGCTATTCCCTGGCCTGACTACTCTAAGACTGAAGAAATACTTTCCTAACATCCCTTTGATCATCTGAGTCTTCAACTTCCAATTGTGACCTCTTGTGTCTGTGTCCCATCTCTGGAACATCCCGTCTTTGTCCACCTCATCTATTCCGCGCAGTAAATTTATATGTCCCGTTATCATGTCTCCCTGACCCTCCTGGCCTCCAGTGTCCCGTCCAGGCCGATTTCCCTCAACCTTTCTTCATAGGACAATCGCCCGTACTCTGGGACTAGTCATTGTTGCAAACCTTTGCACTTTCTCTAATTTTCTGACGTGCTTGAACTAGGATGTGGATTCCACCTGTGGTGCTGCATACTCCCGTATGGGGCCTGAACGTAGATGTGTACAGAGTCTTAAACGAATCCTTACTGAGGTACGGAAGATATCCGTAGGTTTGCCAGGCGCCCGTATGCTGAGCAGTTATCTGATTTGATGTGCGCCTCAGAGATATGCTCGGGTGTTATTACTCACCCCAGACTTTTTCCTTTAGTGAGGTTTGCAGTATTTGGCCTTCTTAAACATATGTGTCTGGGTCTTCTTTGCCCTTTCCCCAATCTTCATGACTTTGCATTTTTGGCAGGTTAAATTCTAGGAGCCAGTTGCTGGACCAGGCTTGTAGCCTGTCCAATCTCTTTGTAGTCCTGCCTGATCCTCGTCGATTCGATTCTCTCATTAACTTCACATCGCTGCAAACAAGGACACTTCTGAGTCTATCCGCTTCCGTTAATGTCGTTTCACGTATACCCAAGAACACGCACAGGTTCTAGGACTGACCCCTGTGGAACCCCGCTGTCACAGGGCCCAGTCTGACAAGCCCTCGTCGCGTACCAATGACTCGTTTGTTTCCCTTTCCTCCCTGTCAGATATTCCTCTGATCCATTTGCAGTGCCTTTCCTGTTATGTGTGGCCTGGTCCTCCTAGATTTTGCAGTAACCTCTTGTGAGGAACTTTTCGAAAGTCCCTTTTCTTTTTGGTGGTACAGTCCAAAAATACGCATCGATCCACCCCTCTCTCCTATATCTCATAGCTTACTTCTTGTCACCTTGTCATAAAACTCTAGTAGGTTTGTGACACAGGATTTTTCTTCCTGAAACCGTGCTGTTGTCAATTTATACACTTGTTCTTTCCAGGTGCCCCACCACTCTCCTCCTGATGATCTCTCCATGACCTTGCATACTATACACGTTAGAGATACAGTCTGTAGTTTAGTGCCTCATGTCTGTCTCCCTTTTTAAAAGTTGGACTACATTTGCCATTTTCCATACCTCAGGGAGTTGCCCAGTTTCAAATGATGTGTTGAAGATCTTTGTTAATGGCTCACACAATATCTCTGCTCCCTCTTTAAGGACCCATGGAGAGATGTTGTCTGGTCCCACCGCCTTTGAGGTGTCAAGTTCGCATAGCAGCTTCTTCACCTCCTCCTTGGTTATATGTACCTCATCCAGCACTTGCTGGTGTGCCCCCCTGTTCTGATTTCTTGGAGTCCTACTGTTTCCACTGTAAATACCTCTTTAAATCTTGTGTTGAGCTCCTGACATACCTCTCGGTCGTTTCTTGTGAATTCCCCATCACCCTTCCTCAGTCTGATTACCTGGTAATTGACTGTTGTTTTCCTCCTGATGTGGCTGTACAACAGCTTCGGTCAGTCTTTACTTTTGATGCTATGTCATTTTCATATTGTCTCTGAGCCTCCCTTCTTATCTGTGCATATTCGTTTCTGGCTCTTCGGCTGATTTCTTTATTTTCCTGAGTTCTCTGTCTTCTGTACCTTTTCCATTCTCTATTACACCTAGTTTTTGCCTCCCTACACCTTTGGGTGAACCAAGGACTCGTTCTGTTCTTCCCATTATTTCTGTTTCCCTTGGAACAAACCTCTCCTCTGCCTCCTTGCATTTTGTTGCTACATAGTCCATCATTTCTTGTACTGGTTTTCCTGTCAGTTCCCTCTCCCACTGAATGTCTTGAAGGAAGTTCCTCAGCCTGAGTAGTTCCCCTTTTGTAGTTTGGTTTTTCCCACCTATTCCTGCTACTCTCTCCACTTGTAGTGTGTTTGTAGTGAGTATATGTGTACACATTATGTATATATTGTGTTTGTAGTGATGTATATGTGTACACATGTATGTATATATGTGTTTTGTAGTGATGTGAAATGTGTACACATTATGTATATATGTGTGTTTGTAGTGATGTATATGTGTACACATGTATGTATATGTGTGTTTGTAGTGATGTATATGTGTACACATGTATGTATATATGTGTGTTTGTAGTGATGTATATGTGTACACATGTATGTAATATGTGTGTTTTGTATGATGTATATGTGTACACATGTATGTATATATGTGTGTTTGTAGTGATGTGTATGTGTACACATGTATGTATATATGTGTGTAGTGATGTATATGTGTACACATGTATGTATATATGTGTGTTTGTAGTGATGTATATGTGTACACATGATGTAAAATATGGGGGTTTGTAGTGATGTATATGTGTACACATGTATGTATATAGGTGTGTTTGTAGTGATGTATATGTGTACACATGTATGTATATATGTGTGTTTGTAGTGATGTATATGTGTACACATGTATGTATATATGTTGTTTGTAGTGATGTATATGTGTACACATGTATGAAAATATGTGTGTTTGTAGTGATGAAATATGTGTACACATGTATGTATATATGGTTTGTAGTGATGTATATGTGTACACATGTATGTATATATTTGTGTTTGTAGTGATGTATATGTGTACACATGTATGTATATATGTGTGTTTGTAGTGATTATATGTGAAACACATGTATGTAATATATGTTGTTTGTAGTGATGTATATGTGTAAAACATGTATGTATATATGTGTGTTTGTAGTGATGTATATGTGTACACATGTATGTATATATGTGTGTTTGTAGTGATGTATATGTGTACACATGTATGTATATATGTGTGTTTGTAGTGATGTAAAATGTGTACACATTATGTATATATGTTGGTTTGTAGTGATGTAAAATGTGTAATGAAAGTGAAAAGTAAACATCAGAAAAAACTTGTATGATCTACATAATAATTCACAGTAAAGAAGAGCACAGTTCCGTGGTACAGCTGTCAGCTTGGCTGACTCTGCTGTCAGTCTGGCTGACTCTGCTGTCAGCCTGGCTGACTCTGCTGTCAGCCTGGCTGACTCTGCTGTCAGTCTGGCTGACTCTGCTGTCAGTCTGGCTGATACTGTTATCAGCCTGGCTGACTCTGCTGTCAGCCTGGCTGACTCTGCTGTCAGCCTGGCGACTCTGCGTCACCTGGCTACTCGCTGTCAGCCGGGGCTGACTCCTGCCCAGCTTGGCTGACTCTCGTCAGTCTGGCTGATACATCACCTGGCTGACCTGCTGTCACCTGGCGACTCGGCTCTCAGCCGGGCTAAACTCCTGCTGTCACCGGGAGATTTTTGACAATACCGGTAAATTTTTTTTCAGAATTATGATTTTTTAAGTATATAAAGAAATATTTGAAACTAGAAACTGTAAATTCAGAAAGTGAAGGGAATTTGTGGGTCATGGAAACACTGAAATACTGAAGTTAACTACACACATAAAGGGAAAATTTCATTGGGGGCATTTATAGTTTTGGGAAAAAATATGTAAGAGGTTAACAAAGTAGAGCTTTGATACAAAATGTTTAATTAATTACAATATGCAAGAAAAAATGGAAATTTTACCGAAAAAAATATCTTTGATAAGTGTGATGTCGCCTGGGTGTTTTTAAAACGTTGATGCACGTACTTTGGTCAAAAAGCTAAAAAAGAAAAAACACCTTTTTCTCAGTATATTTTTATAGTGTAACTAAAAGGATTTTCCAAAAATTTTCGTTAATTTGCCTCTGGAGGTGGCGGAACTGTGAGGCACTTGGGGCGTCTAGCTGACCTACGGGCCAGGCTGTCTTGGTGGGGGTTTATGGACGCAGTTTTCTGTGTGTGTCACCCCCAGTAATTCCAACCCACCGGGACAGTCTCTACCGAACCCTAGACAAGACCAAGTTTCCAGCGGGCGGGGTCCTAAAGGGGTGGAAACCCGCTGACTCGGGGAATGTGGAAGGGAGTCACCTGAGGTGCCCTAGGGACTCCTGGGACACTGATCCGGGGAAGGCACCGCTGACTCTGGGAAGTGGGGAAGGGAGTCCCTCAGGTGACACAAGTGGACTCCGGGAGACACGACCGGGAAGGCGCTGCCCGGGGGGAAGTGGGGAAGGGAGTCCATCTGGGGTGAATAATGGTTTCCCTGGAGACACTGTCCAGGGAAGGCACCGCCGCCCTTTAGGAAAGGGGGAAGGGAAACACCCGGGAGCGAGGGGGATGGATTCCGGGGATACATAATTTGGGGGAAAGGGTTTTTGTTGGGGGCTGCCCTTTGGGGTAAGTGGGGAGGGGAGCATCCGGAGCGAGGGGATGGTTTCCCTGATCATGAACCTGAGAAAGCAAGAATACATGCAGTTGGGGCTGCCCCTTGGGTAAGGGGGGAAGGGGAACACCGGGAGCGAGGGGATGGTTTTTCCTGATACATAAAACCTGAGCAAAAAAGAATACATCATTGAGGCTGACCTTGGGTAAGGGGGAAGGGGAGACACCCGGAGCGAGCGGATGGATTCCTGGATACTGAACCTGAGAAGGCAAGAATACATGCATTTGGGGCGCCCTTTGGGGTAAGGGGGGAAGGGGAGCACCCGGAGCGAGGGGATGGATTCCTGGAGTCATAAACCTGGCAAGGCAAGAATACATGCAGTTGGGGCTGACCGGGGTAAGGGGGAGGGAAGATACCCGGGGTAGAGGGAAGGGGATTCCTGGTACTGACCCGCGGACGGAAAAAACCGCTGACCGGGGGAATGGGGAAGGGATTATCTGGGTACAAAAGGGGATCTGGAGACACTGATCCGGAAGGCACCCCACCTTAGGGAAAGGGGAAGGGAAAAATCCGGGAGCGAGCGGATGGATTTCCTGGTACATAATTTGGGGAATTGTTGTTGAGGCTGCCCCTTGGGTAAGGGGGGAAAGGGGGAGACACCGGGTAGACGGAAGGATTCCTGGAAAATGATCCGGGGAATGGCAAAAACCGCGACCTTGGGGAAGGGGGAAAGGGACCCACCAGGTCATAAGTGGACCCCTGGAGACACGATCCGGGGAAAGACCGCCGACCTTAGCGAAAGGGGGAAAAGGGAAGACACCCGGGAGCGAACGGAGGGGTTTTCCTGATACATGAACGGGGGAAAGGGTTTGTCGTTGAGGGACCTTGGTAAGTGGGGAAGGGGAGACATCCGGGGAGCAAGGGAGGGATTCCTGGATACATAACCTGGGGATGGCAAGAAACATGCATTTGAGGCTCCCCTTTGGGTAAGGGGGGAAAGGGGGAGACATCTGGGAGCGAAGGGATGGCCCCCGGGATACATGAACTTTGGAAAGGCAAGAATACATGCAGTTAAGGCGACCTTGGGTAAAGGGAAGGGGAAGATATCCGGCGGTAGACGGAAGGATTCCGGGAAACATGAACCGGGGGACAGAAAAAGAAAACAGGTTGGGAGGCTGACCTTCGGGAAGTGGGAAAGGGAAAACCCCGGGAGGCAGACAGGGGATTCCGGGAAACAAAACCTGGGGAAGGCTAGGCTGGAAGGCAGAGGAGAAAGAAGCGAGCGACCGGGGAAATGGGGAAGGGGGAGACATCCGGGGCCCACGGTGAATTCGGACCATGAACCGGGGGAAGGGGGGGGGGGGGGGGGCCCTTAAAGACGAACTACTGGCCCCACGTGGAAAGGGTCTGGAAACTCAGAGAAAACTCTGAGGCTGACAGTGGCCCTAATAATTTGTAATTCATTATAATATTTTATTATTATTATTAATTTTTTAATTATTATTAATTATTATTGTTTTTTTTCTGTTTTTGGGTTTAAAAACGTAACCGCCTCCCGACAGTAGCCGGGGGTGTTATTCCCCCCCAGCCTCCTCATAACACGGGGAGTTATTTTCCCCTCAACCTCCCCGACATAGCTCGGGATGTTATTCCCACTCCACCCCCTGAAGTAGCATCGGGGTGTTATTCCCATCCAGTCCCTGACAGTAGCATTGGGGGTGTTTTTTCCACTCCACCTCCCCGACAAATGCATCGTGGGGTTATTCCCCTCCCGCCTCCCCGACAGTGCATTGGTGGTGTTATTCCCACTCAGCCCCCTGACAGCACATCGGTGGGGTTATCCCACTCCAGCCTCCCTGACAGTACATTGGGGTGTTATTCCCACTCCCCGCCTCCCCGACAGTAGCATCGTGGTGTTTTTTTCCCATCCCCCCTCCCGAAGTGATCGGTGGGGGTTTTTTTCCCACTCCAGCCTCACGACATACTCGGTGGCGTTATTCCCACTCCAGCCTCACTGACAGGGGGACACAGATGGACTCCTGGACACGCTGGGGAAGGTAGGACTGCTGAGCGTAGGATAGGAAGTGGGGAAGGGAGAACATCTGAGGGGACACAGATGGACTCCTGGACACGCTGACCAGGCTGCAGCACCGACCACTGGCAGGCCTGCAGCAACGATCACTGGCCAGGCTGCAGCACCGACCACTGGCCAGGCTGCAGCACCGTCCACATTGTCGATTCATCTCAGTATTTTATATGTCGTTATCATATCCCCCCTATCTCTCCTGTCTTCCAGTGTCGTACGGTTGATTTCCCTTAACCTCTCCTCGTAGAACATAACCCTTAGCTCCGGGACTAGTTTTTTTGCAAGCCTTTACACTTTCTCAGTATGCTTAAATTGCTGGCTAGGCAGGTACTGAAAGGAGCTTGCAATCCCATTCACTAACAACTGGTACAACTTCTATGGCAAACATGATATGTATGCAAGGGATGGGGTACATATCTTTGGGGCCGGAGTGGTAGCATTGGCAAACTGGATCGAGAGGACCATTGCTGACTTTTCTAGGATTTTAAACTGATAGAAGATAAAGATATGGTTGTGTGTGTAGGGAACAGGTTGCAACACATGGGTTGAAAACAGTAGATATTACCAGGATACCTCAGAGATATGTTTAAACGACATTATTCATCATAAAGTTAGGAATGAAGACAATGGAACTGTGCAGTTGTTGGGAGGAAACGATAAGTAGTCTTGTAATCTTGGGTCGAAATGCTGGGTCGGCTTGTAACTGGTCAAAGGTCATCTTGAGTGTTGTGAAGGAGCAGTGGGTTCCTTTACGATTTGTAAACTTGACTGTTCTGTCGTGTAATTTCTCGTACAAAGTGTCAACATTCATGGTGGGTTCTTGGTCAGGAGTCGTATAAAAAGTTATATCTTTCCAGTGTAGGTATTGATCTCGGTGTTGGTCTTCTGTATTAATACGTCGAGTGATGACTGGTGAGGTTTTTGTTGGTGGTTGCAGCATTGAAGGTTCATTCAATGTTGGTGTCTCCGCTACAGAGTGTGTAGAAGACTGTGGTGGAATCGTGGCTTCTGATTGGTCCATTTGAGTAGTGGTGAGTGGAGGCGAAGGAATGATATTTGCGCCGCCACGACGAGCCAATCGACGAATAGGAGACGTTTGAGTGACGTCACTAGTTGTTGGTGGTGTTGGAGCTGCTGGCGCAGCGGTGGTGATTAGGTCCTTGGTGAATTTTAGTATTTCTTCCGAAGGTGGAGATGCTGGGAATGTTTCTGGGTTGGGAAATCCTGTGTCACAAACCTACTGGAGTTCTGTAACAAGGTAACAGCAGTAAGACAAAGAGAGGGGTGGGTAGATGGCATTTTCTTGGACTGTATGATGGCGTCTGACACAGTTCCACACAAGAGATTCCTGATCCGACATCAGGCGTGATCACATGACTTGTCACAGATACTCCAACGACAGCACCTGACACAAAACTGCCTAATGAGCAGGCAACAGCAGCACAGTGAGAGTTATTACATCCTACCTATATACATAAGCTAATATAAGCCAAATAATATAAAGCAAGATATTTACATTTTAGCTATTAATGAAAACATTATCATTATAAAATTATATGACCATAATGTACTGTGTTGTGCACGATGGTAAGACCACAATGTACTATGTTGTGCACGATGGTAAGACCACAATGTACTGTGTTGTGCACGATGGTAAGACCACAATGTACTGTGTTGTGCACGATGGTAAGACCACAATGTACTATGTTGTGCACGATGGTAAGACCACAATGTACTGTGTTGTGCACGATGGTAAGACCACAATGTACTATGTTGTGCACGATGGTAAGACCACAATGTACTGTGTTGTGCACGATGGTATGACCACAATGTACTGTGTTGTGCACGATGGTATGACCACAATGTACTGTGTTGTGCACGATGGTAAGACCACAATGTACTGTGTTGTGCACGATGGTATGACCACAATGTACTGTGTTGTGCACGATGGTAAGACCACAATGTACTGTGTTGTGCACGATGGTATGACCACAATGTACTGTGTTGTGCACGATGGTAAGACCACAATGTACTGTGTTGTGCACGATGGTAAGACCACAATGTACTTGTGTGTGCACGATGGTATGACCACAATGTACTGTGTTGTGCACGATGGTAGACCACAATGTACTGTGTTGTGCACGATGGTAAGACCACAATGTACTGTGTGTGCACGATGGTATGACCACAATGTACTATGTTGTGCACGATGGTAAGACCACAATGTACTGTGTTGTGCACGATGGTATGACCACAATGTACTGTGTTGTGCACGATGGTAAGACCACAATGTACTGTGTTGTGCACGATGTATGACACAATGTACTATGTTGTGCACGATGGTAAGACACAATGTACTGTGTTTGTGCACGATGGTAAGACCACAATGTACTGTGTTGTGCACGATGGTATGACCACAATGTACTATGTTGTGCACGATGGTATGACCACAATGTACTGTGTTGTGCACGATGGTAAGACCACAATGTACTGTGTTGTGCACGATGGTATGACCACAATGTACTATGTTGTGCACGATGGTATGACCACAATGTACTGTGTTGTGCACGATGGTAAGACCACAATGTACTGTGTTGTGCACGATGGTATGACACACATGTACTATGTTGTGCACGATGGTAAGACCATAATGTACTGTGTTGTGCACGATGGTATGACCACAATGTACTATGTTGTGCACGATGGTAAGACCATTATGTACTGTGTTGTGCACGATGGTATGACCACAATGTACTATGTTGTGCACGATGGTAAGACCATAATGTACTGTGTTGTGCACGATGGTATGACCACAATGTACTATGTGTGCACGATGGTAAGGACCACAATGTACTGTGTTGTGCACGATGGTATGACCACAATGTACTATGTTGTGCACGATGGTAAGACCACAATGTACTGTGTTGTGCACGATGGTATGACCACAATGTAGTATGTTGTGCACGATGGTAAGACCATAATGTACTGTGTTGTGCACCATGGTATGACCACAATGTACTATGTTGTGCACGATGGTAAGACCACAATGTACTATGTTGTGCACGATGGTAAGACCATAATGTACTGTGTTGTGCACGATGGTATGACCACAATGTACTGTGTTGTGCACGATGGTAAGACCACAATGTACTATGTTGTGCACGATGGTAAGACCACAATGTACTATGTTGTGCACGATGGTAAGACCATAATGTACTGTGTTGTGCACGATGGTATGACCACAATGTACTATGTTGTGCACGATGGTAAGACCATAATGTACTGTGTTATGCACGATGGTAAGACCATAATGTACTGTGTTGTGCACGATTGGTATGACCACAAATGTACTATGTTGTGCACGATGGTAAGACCACAATGTACTGTGTTGTGCACGATGGTAAGACCACAATGTTCTGTGTTGTGCACGATGGTAAGACCATAATGTACTGTATTGTGCACGATGGTAAGACCACAATGTACTGTGTTGTGCACGATGGTAAGACCACAATGTACTGTGTTGTGCACGATGGTAAGACCACAATGTACTGTGTTGTGCACGATGGTAAGACCACAATGTACTGTGTTGTGCACGATGGTAAGACAACAATGTACTGTGTTGTGCACGATGGTAAGACCACAATGTACTGTGTTGTGCACGATGGTAAGACCACAATGTACTGTGTTGTGCACGATGGTAAGACCATAATGTACTGTGTTGTGCACGATGGTAAGACCATAATGTACTGTGTTGTGCACGATGGTAAGACCATAATGTACTGTGTTGTGCACGATGGTAAGACCATAATGTACTGTGTTGTGCACGATGGTAAGACCATAATGTACTGTGTTGTGCACGATGGTAAGACCATAATGTACTGTGTTGTGCACGATGGTAAGACCATAATGTACTGTGTAGTGCACGATGGTAAGACCACAATGTACTGTGTTGTGCACGATGGTAAGACCACAATGTACTGTGTTGTGCACGATGGTAAGACCACAATGTACTGTGTTGTGCACGATGGTAAGACCATAATGTACTGTGTTGTGCACGATGGTAAGACCATAATGTACTGTGTTGTGCACGATGGTAAGACCATAATGTACTGTGTTGTGCACGATGGTAAGACCATAATGTACTGTGTTGTGCACGATGGTAAGACCATAATGTACTGTGTTGTGCACGATGGTAAGACCACAATGTACTGTGTTGTGCACGATGGTAAGACCACAATGTACTATGTTGTGCACGATGGTAAGACCACAATGTACTATGTTGTGCACGATGGTAAGACCACAATGTACTGTGTTGTGCACGATGGTAAGACCGCAATGTACTATGTTGTGCACGATGGTAAGACCACAATGTACTGTGTTGTGCACGATGGTAAGACCACAATGTACTATGTTGTGCACGATGGTAAGACCACAATGTACTATGTTGTGCACGATGGTAAGACCACAATGTACTATGTTGTGCACGATGGTAAGACCACAATGTACTATGTTGTGCACGATGGTAAGACCACAATGTACTATGTTGTGCACGATGGTATGACCACAATGTACTGTGTTGTGCACGATGGTAAGACCACAATGTACTATGTTGTGCACGATGGTAAGACACAATGTACTGTGTTGTGCACGATGGTAGACCACAATGTACTGTGTTGTGCACGATGGTAAGACCACAATGTACTGTGTTGTGCACGATGTAAGACACAATGTACTGTGTTGTGCACGATGGTAAGACCACAATGTACTGTGTTGTGCACGATGGTAAGACCACAATGTACTATGTTGTGCACGATGGTAAGACCACAATGTACTATGTTGTGCACGATGGTAAGACCACAATGTACTGTGTTGTGCACGATGGTAAGACCACAATGTACTATGTTGTGCACGATGGTAAGACCACAATGTACTGTGTTGTGCACGATGGTAAGACCACAAATGTACTATGTTGTGCACGATGGTAAGACCACAATGTACTATGTTGTGCACGATGGTAAGACCACAATGTACTATGTTGTGCACGATGGTAAGACCACAATGTACTATGTTGTGCACGATGGTAAGACCACAATGTACTATGTTGTGCACGATGGTATGACCACATGTACTGTGTTGTGCACGAGGTAAGACCACAATGTACTATGTTGTGCACGATGGTAGACCACAATGTACTGTGTTGTGCACGATGGTAAGACCACAATGTACTGTGTTGTGCACGATGGTAAGACCACAATGTACTGTGTTGTGCACGATGGTAAGACCACAATGTACTGTGTTGTGCACGATGGTAAGACCACAATGTACTGTGTTGTGCACTATGGTAAGACCACAATGTACTATGTTGTGCACGATGGTAAGACCACAATGTACTTTGCTGTGCACGATGGTAAGACCACAATGTACTTGTTGTGCACGATGGTAAAGACCACAATGTACTGTGTTGTGCACGATGGTAAGACCACAATGTACTATGTTGTGCACGATGGTAAGACCACAATGTACTATGTTGTGCACGATGGTAAGACCACAATGTACTGTGTTGTGCACGATGGTAAGACCACAATGTACTATGTTGTGCACGATGGTAAGACCACAATGTACTGTGTTGTGCACGATGGTAAGACCACAATGTACTATGTTGTGCACGATGGTAAGACCACAATGTACTATGTTGTGCACGATGGTAAGACCACAATGTACTGTGTTGTGCACGATGGTAAGACCACAATGTACTATGTTGTGCACGATGGTATGACCACAATGTACTATGTTGTGCACGATGGTATGACCACAATGTACTATGTTGTGCACGATGGTAAGACCACAATGTACTATGTTGTGCACGATGGTATGACCACAATGTACTATGTTGTGCACGATGGTATGACCACAATGTACTGTGTTGTGCACGATGGTAAGACCACAATGTACTGTGTTGTGCACGATGGTAAGACCACAATGTACTATGTTGTGCACGATGGTAAACATTATAACATAAAGATTTAGTTAAGAACATCCATACTTATTCATGTGCCTGCTACATACATAGAACAATACATACAAACATAAACCCTCCACTCAAACTTTTCCTCACCAATCTTAACAGGACACACGACCATAACCCAAGACACAGATCTCTTTTTGATGTACCCCGTGTCCATATCACACTGTGTAAAAAAAAACTGTGCACATAAAGGGGCCCCAAAATTTGGAATTCATTATCAGAAAATACTGAAGTAACCCAGTATGTGAGCGCTAATCCCATAGAGATCAGTCAGCGTCTGCGGTATGTGACGAAATGAGATTCGATCCAAGGAAAGGAAGAGTAGGTTTAGTTCTGTGGATGAGGAGACCTTCACCGGCACGAGGGTACCCTGGGCACAGCTTGGCCTGTGCCAGCCTGGTAGCTGCATCCAGATATGGAATATCGTCGCTCCACTGCTCTACATAGTATAATCTTTTCAGATTTTGCTTTGAGAGGATTTGAGACAGAACTCTGAGAGGGTATTAACAAAGACGTGATAACTTCAGATTACGTTTGAAGTTGACGACACATTAATCGTGACGTGGTCCTTGATGTGTCCTTAACTGTGGTGTAGTCCTTGATGAGTGGTTAACTGTGGTGTAGTTCTTGATGAGTGGTTAACTGTGGTGTAGTTCTTGATGAGTGGCTAATTGTGGTGTGTTCCTTAATGTGCTGTTAGCTGTGTTTCCGTAATGGATATACGGTTAACTGTAGTATATTCCTTGATGTGTTGATGTAATATGGTTCTTGATATGTGATTGTGTTGTCCTTGACGAGTGGTTAACTGTACTTTGATCCTTGATGTGTGATTAACTGTGGGGTGTTCCTTGAAATGTAGTTAATTGTGGTGTGGTACATAAGGTGTGGTTAACTGTGGTGTGGTCGTTCGTGTGTGCTGGTCACCGTGATGTTATTCTCACTCCAGCCTCCCTGACAGTAGCCACGGTGGTGTTATTCTCACTCCAGCCTCCCTGACAGTAGCCACGGTGGTGTTATTCTCACTCCAGCCTCCCTGACAGTAGCCACGGTGGTGTTATTCCCACTCCAGCTTCCCTGACAGTAGTCACGGTGGTGTTACCCCACTCTCCTGGACCCAACCAACCCCACGGCTTGCCCAGAACACACCTCAACCCACAACCAGCCCACCCAACCTCAACACACAAGGACTAGCTTACACACCTGATGTCACTCTTACTTGCAAAATCATTACAGCTGTACACTCAGCCATAGCTAGACTTCCCACATGTCCTCAATGCTATACTCGCAGCAAACAGCCTACCCAAACTCGTCTTCCCTCCTCTCCCCAGCCCCCACACGTTACTCCCCCTGCCCCTCGCTCCCCATCCCCCCCCGCCACCCCCGCCACCCCCTCCAAACCAATCCACCTGACTCCCCACCCTCCACAGACTGAGCCAAACCACCATGGCAACCCCAGAGACCCCTCCCCCCAACCCCCACTGCCACCCGCAACCTCCCCACTCCCCAGCACCCCCCCTCCACCCATGGCCCCTCCTCCACTCCTACGCCCAAGTCAGCCAGCCCTAACCAAACACACAACACGACAAGATCCACCTCAGCCCACAGGAGGAAATCAACCAAACCCCAACCCGCACCCACTTATGATAGACAATCCAGGGAACATGAAAGAAACAGAACACACAAAGCAGAAGGGTTTCCCCCTCCCCCTCCAGGAAGCGCCTCCGCGACCAAACATACACTCACACCTCTGGGAACATCACCTTCATGGGTATACGACCTGTACTGGCCAGGTTGTGGCACCATGCTACGTACACACAAGCACATCCCCCATGCCACGTACATACGCACCATGCCACGTACTCACGAACTCACGCGAACGGTACTACGGGTCAGGTAGTATCTTTTGCGTGGGTACGTTATGTGAATGTACGTGGTTCCTTCACGTGTGAGCCTCGTCATAGGTATCCCCTGTGTTAAGGTTCCTTCCCTTGTGAGCCTCGTCATAGGTATCCCCTGTGTTAAGGTTCCATCCCTTGTGAGCCTCGTCATAGGTATCCCCTGTGTTAAGGTTCCATCCCTTGTGAGCCTCACCGTTCGCTCCCGGATGTCTCCCCTTCCCCACTTACCCAAGGTCAGCCTCAACAACAACCTTCCCCAAGTTCATGTATCCAGGAATCCATCCGTTCGCTCCCAGATGTCTTCCCTTCCCCACTTACCTAAGGTCAGCGAGTTAGGTCAGTGCCTTACCAGGATCATTTATACAACAATAAAGTATCTTGTAAAATACGTCTATACTTTATTGGTGTTTTATGTCTGTTTATTGTTAGAACTTAGTCTGAGGAAGAGCATTATATTTGTCCAACTTTGCTAACTCAAGTCTGCTAAAGTTTTATGTTGTTTGTAAGTATATTGTGTTGCGTAGACTGTCTCTGAAAGAGGTTTCCTACATACACATGTACTGTGTGAACTATTGTGTACTGTTGTAGTGAGTTGTACATCATGGTACTTGTGCTAGTGAGTTGTACATCATGGTACTTGTGCTAGTGAGTTGTACATCATGGTACTTGTGCTAGTGAGTTGTACATCATGGTACTTGTGCTAGTGAGTTGTACATCATGGTACTTGTGCTAGTGAGTTGTACATCATGGTACTTGTGCTAGTGAGTTGTACATCATGGTACTTGTGCTAGTGAGTTGTACATCATGGTACTTGTGCTAGTGAGTTGTACATCATGGTACTTGTGCTAGTGAGTCGTACATCATGGTACTTGTGCTAGTGAGTCGTACATCATGGTACTTGTGCTAGTGAGTCGTACACCATGGTACTTGTGCTAGTGAGTTGTACATCATGGTACTTGTGCTAGCGAGTTGTACACCATGGTACTTGTGCTAGTGAGTTGTACACCATGGTACTTGTGCTAGCGAGTTGTACACCATGGTACTTGTGCTAGTGAGTTGTACATCATGGTACTTGTGCTAGCGAGTTGTACACCATGGTACTTGTGCTAGTGAGTTGTACATCATGGTACTTGTGCTAGCGAGTTGTACACCATGGTACTTGTGCTAGTGAGTTGTACATCATGGTACTTGTGCTAGCGAGTTGTACACCATGGTACATGTGCTAGTGAGTTGTACATCATGGTACTTGTGCTAGCGAGTTGTACACCATGGTACTTGTGCTAGTGAGTTGTACATCATGGTACTTGTGCTAGTGAGTTGTACACCATGGTACTTGTGCTAGTGAGTTGTACATCATGGTACTTGTGCTAGTGAGTTGTACACCATGGTACTTGTGCTAGCGAGTTGTACACCATGGTACTTGTGCTAGTGAGATGTACACCATGGTACATGTCCTAAAAACACAGAATATCAGTACAGTAACAGAAGAACAGTACAGTAACAGAAGAACAGTAGAGTAACAGAAGAACAGTACAGTAACAGAAGAACAGTAGAGTAACACAAAAGAGGAGCACAGTAAGACAGATGAACAGGAATAACAGAACAGTAGCACAGAATACCAGTACAGTAACACGGAATAACAGTACAGTAGCACAGACGAACAGTACAGTAACACTGAAGAACAATACAGTAACACAGAAGAACAGTACAGTAACACAGGAGAACAGGGCAGTAACACAGAACACCAGTACAGTAACACAGAACACCAGTACAGTAACACAGAACACCAGTACAGTAACACAGAACACCAGTACAGTAACACAGAACACCAGTACAGTAACACAGGAGAACAGTACAGTAACACAGAACACCAGTACAGTAACACAGGAGAACAGTACAGTAACACAGGAGAACAGTACAGTAACACAGGAGAACAGTACAGTAACACAGGAGAACAGGACAGTAACACAGAACACCAGTACAGTAACACAGGAGAACAGTACAGTAACACAGAACACCAGTACAGTAACACAGAACACCAGTACAGTAACACAGGAGAACAGTACAGTAACACAGAACACCAGTACAGTAACACAGGAGAACAGTACAGTAACACAGAACACCAGTACAGTAATACAGAACACCAGTACAGTAACACAGGAGAACAGTACAGTAACACAGAACACCAGTACAGTAACAGAACACCAGTACAGTAACACAGGACAACAGTACAGTAACACAGAACACCAGTACAGTAACACAGAACACCAGTACAGTAACACATGAACTGCTGAGTAACACAAGAAAAATACAATAACATAGAAAAATACATGTAGAATAATCAGGTTTGGAAGGTTTACAAGTAACAACAACATTGTTCTGTCACAGACGATGATATCACAGCCTGAGTCTACCATTTTTGCATCACAGATGTTTTATGTTGACCATTGACAAAGTGTTCTGACATAACCAGGTTACAATGTTTACTACCAGTATTCTTAGTTCTCTGAGTATCTGAGACTTCTACTATATCATAGGTCATGTACTGTAGCAGATAGATTATAATAATCTGTCAAAGATAATGACGGAGGCGTCCAGTGAAGATGGTTAGAAGTGACTCTTGTAAATTAATAACAGATGGTCTGTGTAAGACTATCAGCAACAACAGTTGCACCTGTTCTATCATAGACCAAGACAATGTCACTGTAGTATAGTGAATGCGTTCTATAAGACCAAGACAATGTCACTGTAGTATAGTGAATGCGTTCTATAAGACCAAGACAATGTCACTGTAGTATAGTGAACGTGTTCTATCATAAGACCAAGACAATGTCACTGTAGTATAGTGAATGCGTTCTATAAGACCAAGACAATGTCACTGTAGTATAGTGAACGTGTTCTATCATAAGACCAAGACAATATCACTGTAGTACAGTGAACGTGTTCTATCATAAGACCAAGACAACGTCACTGTAGTATAGTGAACGTGTTCTATCATAAGACCAAGACAATGTCACTGTAGAATAGTGAACGTGCTCTATCATAAGACCAAGACAATGTCACTGTAGAATAGTGAACGTGCTCTATCATAAGACCAAGACAATGTCACTGTAGTATAGTGAACAGGCTGTAGTATAGAGAGAACAGGATGGAGGTGGAAGGTCTCTGGGAGATTACAGGATGGATGTGGGAGGTCTCTGGTATAGTACAGGATCGGAGGGTGAGTGCTTAAGAAGAGTACTGGATGAGCATTGGAGAACAATAGAACTCAGAGTAGTGGTGGTGGTGGTAGTAGTAGTAGTAGTAGTAGTAGTAGTAGTAGTAGTAGTAGTAGTAGTAGTAGTAGTAGTAGTAGTAGTAGTAGTAGTAGTAGTAGTAGTAGTAGTAGTGGCGGCTGTAACTTGTATGATAGGGCAGTATCTGACAAGATGAACATCAAAATGGTATACAATACCGACAGGTTGGTAGGGCAGTGTCTGACAAGATGAACATCAAAATGGTATACAATACCGACAGGTTGGTAGGGCAGTGTCTGACAAGATGAACATCAAAATGGTATACAATACCGACAGGTTGGTAGGGCAGTGTCTGACAAGATGAACATCAAAATGGTATACAATACCGATGTCGGTATTGTATACCATTTTGATGTTCATCTTGTATGATGATGGTGATCGTTTTTTGAGAATAACTTTTGCTAATACTCTAGAAATGAAAAAACTGCCTTGATTTTGTTAAACAGTGTTTGAAAATGCGATTAAGGATGATTCAAGGCGTTGTGTGCATAAGATTTTTCATTTTATACTGTTACCTATATACAGTATATATGTATTGGTGTATTATTTGTTACGGCTCGACTAAGTTGGTGGAGAGCAAAACGTTGCAGTAATAAAATGTTACATTAGTTGCACTTGTGGTCTTGTACCAAACATATTGTCGGTTTATATTGTCGGTAATTTTGTTGCATGAAGGCAAAAGAAAACCTTAAGTGTAATTCACCTTTCTCATCCTTGAACTTCAGTATTTAATTTAAAAATCAAGGAAAATGGGCCTTAAATTGTTACATAAAAAGGGACTTAGAGGTTGATGATCTGAGACAACTTTATGAAAAAGTCTAATATATACCACTTTAACTGGCGGGCACCGCGGGCAGCGGCAGAGGCTTCCAAGCTCCGTACTTTCTACCAACGTTCCTATGATGACCTAGTTGCAGGCAAAACTGCACTAACCAACGTAGCACCCAAAATGACCCAAGATTACCAACAGTGAAACCTACAAATCGAGTACGAGGACGATCAAAGGAAGACTGCCCTGCAAACCCAAAGCAACACCACGCTGCCTGACGAAAACGTACCCCAAGAAAAAATGAATAATCTCTTAGATGATACTGAAACCTATTCTAAACTTAGGAAAAATCCCCAAGAAACCATTAACAGCAATTTCAATAAAACAATAAACTTCTACTGAAAGGCAAAGATGAATTAGTCAAACAATTTACTTCCACTAATCCTCTTTACCTTACATGTATGGACTAATAAAAACACACAAACCAGGGAATCCAGTCAGACCAATTATTAGCTCCATAGGGTCAGTTTCATATAAATTATCCAAATGGTTGTTGATATTTTGAGCCCTATTGTTGGCAAAATTTCAAACTTTAATGTTAAAAACAACATAGACTTAGTTGATAAATTAAGCTCCTTGACTGACTTAAATGATTTTAACATGGTTTAGTTTTGATGTTACTTCCTTGTTTACGAAAGTTTCTGTTGATGATTTATTAAGTTTCTTATCTGAGGAACTCGTTAACTATGATTTACCATTGCCAGTTCCTATATCATTGAACTTATTAAACTTTGCATTGTTGATGCAAAATTTGTATTTAATGATAAGTTTTACACTCAGAAGTTTGGTATGGCAATGGGAAATCCTCTTTCACCTGTTCTTAGTAACCTATACATGGAATTTTTGAAACAAGGCTGCTTAACACAATCCTCCCTAATAGAGCTAAATGGTTCAGATATGTTGATGATATTTTGTTGTCTTATACCCAAAAAATGTAGATATACACCATTTCCTTGGAAAATTAAATAGCTTAGCCCATTCTATAAACTTTACTGTTGAGTTTGAAGAAAATAACTCATTGCCTTTTCTAGATGTTTTAATTATTATGGGTAATAATGAATTCAAATTTAAAATTTACAGAAAACTACAAATAACTGTTCCTGTGTCAAACTATTATTCTTTGCATCAAGATAGAGTCAAACTGTCTGTTTTCTCATCAATGTTTTTGAGAGCTTTACGAATTTGTAGTCGTGAGTTCATAGATGAGGAAATATCCAAAATTTATGAAATAGGTAATGATTTAAAATACCCAAGAAATGTAATTGATAAATCTTTCAAAGTTGCTAGAAATACTTTTTACAATCCAGAAAGGGACAACCAGCCTTATTCAACTAAAAATATGTTGGTTCTCCCTTACCACGAAACTTGGTTGATATGCCTTCTCTTCATAAGACTTTTAATATTAAAGTTGTATTCAAAAATCTATGATACAGTAAAAAAAACTTTTGATAAGGAATTCCCCCCAAAATGTTGATGGATGTGTCTATAAGATTCCTTGTAAAATTTGCGATAAAGTTTATTACGGTCAAAATGGTAAAAATCTCGAAACTAAGATTAAAACAACATAAATATAGTATTAGAACTGGACAAGATTCCAATGCTCCATTTATTCATGTAAGAGATTTTAACCATCCTATTGATTTTCAAAAAGTTGAGAAAGTAGTATCAAGCAAGTCCATGGTCGACAGGAATATAATTGAATCTTGTTTCACAAAAAGCAGTTTTGACAATAATATGAATATTTCCTTTGGTTTATATAAATTAGATCCATTTATAATTAATAGAATTTGGGAAGAATTTAATAATACACTGGACAAATAATAATTTTTAAAATTTTCTTGAGTAGAATAGTTTGTTGGTGGGTTGTGCAAAGGACCTGTCCAGTTGGGCCGGCGCGCGTCAGGTGTTTAAACCGTTGTGGGATCTGATAGTGAGGTGTTGGCCAGACCCCTTATATACCTTCCTTGGATGCTTTACTTTCATAGTTCCTTGATAATGTGAGTAGTCACGAAAGCGCTTGGAATTTCTCTATTCTTTCAGAGTGGTTGTTTTGCATATTCTGAAATCACCTGTATACTGTG
Organism: Cherax quadricarinatus; assembly: GCF_026875155.1. Lineage (NCBI taxonomy): Eukaryota > Metazoa > Arthropoda > Malacostraca > Decapoda > Parastacidae > Cherax > Cherax quadricarinatus. The sequence goes on along the minus strand of NW_026471132.1, from coordinate 11,623 downwards.
ATCTTATTGCATATATATATATATATATATTATATATATATATATATATATATATATATATATATATATATATATATATATATATATATAATATATATATATATATACATACATACATACATACATACATACAGTGGAACCTCTACTTGCGAGTTTGATCCATTCCATAACCTTGCTCGCAACTGGATTTGCTCGTTTCCAGAGTCAATTTTCCTCATTTAAATTAATTGAAATTCAATTAATCCGTTCCAGTGGAATTCTGTAATTCAATAATTTTGCTAATATCAACTCTACTGCTTATTTATCTATCTCACTTCATCTAATATGACATAATATACAATATAAATCACATAGAAACCTGATATATAGTCCAAAATTAATAAAATATGTCATTCATGTAGTGGTATGGGCGGTGGTGGACGGGAGTTTGTCTGAAGAGCGGACAAAATTCTTCTTGAATAATTTCGCTAATGTCATCTATACGGCTTATTTATCTATCACAGTTCATCTAGCATGATATAACAAACAATATAAATAACACAGAAACCTGATATATACTCTCCAATGAATAAAATAGGTCATTATATACAGTGGACCCCCGCATAACGATTTTAATCCGTGCAAGAGGGGTAATTGTTATGCGAAATAATCGGTATGCGAATGAATTTTCCCCATAAGAAATAATGGAAATCAAATTAATCCGTGCAAGACACCCAAAAGTATGAAAAAAAAAATTTTACCACATGAAATATACATTTTCCCACACACAAAAGAGAAGGATACATGCACAATAGTAGAGTAGTACATGCACAGTATATATTGTGCATGTACTAGTCTACTGAATGAAGAATAAATGACACTTACCTTTATTGAAGATGCAGCAATGACTGATGAGACACTGTGTCCTGGGAGTGCCTTTTCCTCCTGAGTACTGTAGGTCCTGTTTGGCATTTTCTTCCAGAACAGGCCTTATCACACTGTGTATGTCACTACGATTCTTAAATCTCTCAAACCAACCTTTGCTGGCTTTAAATTCACCAATATGAGCACTAGTTCCAGGCATTTTTCCCTGTTCACCTGGGTGTTAGTCGACTGGTGTGGGTTGCATCCTGGGAGACAAGATTAAGGACCCCAATGGAAATAAGTTACAGTCTTCGATGACACTGACTTTTTTGGGTTATCCTGGGTGGCAAATCCTCTGGGGTTAATTGTTTCTTGGTATTCTCAATAAGCCACACCAACAACGGTGCTACAGCAGCAGCAGCAGCAGCTGACGGTGGTACAGCAGCAACAGACGATGCTACAGCAGCAGCAGACGATGCTACAGCAGCAGCAGCAGCTGACGGTGGTACAGCAGCAACAGACGATGCTACAGCAGCAACAGACGATGTTACAGCAGCAGCAGACGATGCTACAGCAGCAGCAGCAGCTGACAGTGCAGCAGCAGCAGCAGCTGACAGTGCAGCAGCAGCAGCAGCTGACAGTGCAGCAGCAGCAGCAGCTGACAGTGCAGCAGCAGCAGCAGCTGACAGTGCAGCAGCAGCAGCCAGCTGACAGTGCAGCAGCAGCAGCAGCTGACAGTGCAGCAGCAGCAGCAGCTGTACCACCAATAGTAGCGATGGTTGATTGGGGTTTATTATACAACCTGGCCAGCTCGGAGACACGCACTCCACTTTCATACTTATCAATGATCTTTTTCTTCATCTCTATTGTAATTCTCACCCTTATTGCTGTAGGGTTGGCACTAGAAGCTTTCTTGGGGCCCATGGTCACTTATTTTCCAGAAAAAAGCACCGAAAACACTGTAATAATACGAAATATTCCGATTGTATGCTTGGATGTTACCGCGGAGGCTGGCTGGTAAACAATGCCACTGGCGGAACATGTGAGCGTGGCTCAGGCCGCACATTGGACGCGTCTCGGACGAAAATCGGTGAGCGGGTTTTTAAGCGGTATGTGAGGCAAAATTTTTGCGATTAAAACAAGCGGTATGCGGATTAATCGCTATGTGATGCCATCGTTATGCGGGGGTCCACTGTATGTGGCGGTGGCGGTGGCCGACTAGAGTTTGTCTGGAGACAGGACAAAATGCCCCTTGAATATTTCACTATCATCAATTCTGCGGCTTATTTATCTATCATAGTTCATCTAATATGAAATAATAAACAATATAAATAACATAGAAACCTGATATATACTCTAGTATGAATTAAATATTTCATTATGTAACAGATGGAGGCAGCCCACATCACTCATCTTTGTTGTTGTAAACACTGCCGTCTAGTGATGGCCTTTGAAGCCAACATAAATATAGCATTAGAACTGGACAAGATTCCAATGCTCTATTTATTCATGTGGGAGATTTTTAACCATCCAATTGATTTTCAAAAAGTTGAGAAAGTTGTATCAAGCAAGTCCATGGTCGACACCAATATTCAAAACTCTAAACCTACTCACCATTCATAACATCCATACTTATTACTGCACCTACCACATTCATAGAACACTTAATTCTGATATAAACCCTCCCCTCAAACGTCTCCTTACCAACCTCAACAGAACACATGACCATCACACAAGGCACAGATCACTCGAGTCCATCTCAAGCTATGCAAAAACTCAATGCACATAAAAGGCCCTAAAATCTGGAATTCATTACCTGTGAATATAAAAGAAACACTGTCTGTTTACAAATTCAAGTCTCTTCTCAAAAAATCACTTACTCACCCACAACTAAATAAATACTGAATAATTGTATCTCATAAATTGTATCCGTAAAATGTTTCTCATTATTGTATCTCATAAATGTCTAACCTGTGACCCAATCAAACTTTGTTATTTTTTAATTACATTATCTAACAGATACTCCATTCTATTGAATGCACAGCAACACAGTAAATGACCATATGACCTGTCTTTGTAATACTCATTTGTGCTAAATTGTTATCTGTTTACAATAATGTTTTTTACCACTGAATATATCATTGCTTAGTTAATCATAAGTTAATTTTAAGCCTGCCCATAATGCTCTGCATACAAGGGGATTTGGCATGTTGCAATGTAATAACTTTGCACTTCACTGTATCATGTTCAAACTAATAAGTAAATAAATAAAAAGCAGTTTTGTCAATAATATGAATATTTCCTTTGGTTTATATAAATTAGATCCATTTATAATTAATAGAATTTGGGAAGAATTTAATAATACATTGGACAAATAATAAATTTAAAATGCTTAATTCTTGGTAGAATAGTTTGTTGGTGGGTTGTGTGAAGGACCTGTCTAGTTGGGCCAGTGGGCCTGCTGCAGTGTTCCCTTTCTTATGAGTAGCACGTCAGGTGTTGCTTTGTTGTGGGATGTGATAGTGAGGTGTGAGCTAGACCCTTTATATGCCTTCCTTTGATACATTACTTTCATTGTTCCTTAATAATGTGAGTAGTCACGAAAGTGCTTGGAATTTCGCTATTCTTTCACAGTGGTTATTTTGTATATATATATATATATATATATATATATATATATATATATATATATATATATATATATATATATATATATATATATATATATATATATATCTCCATGGGGAAGTGGAACAGAATTCTTCCTCCGTAAGCCATGCGTGTTGTAAGAGGCGACTAAAGTGCCGGGAGCAAGGGGCTAGTAACCCCTTCTCCTGTGTATATTACTAAATTTAAAAAAGAGAAACTTTAGTTTTTTCTTTTGGGCCACCCCGCCTCGGTGGGATATGGCTGGTATGTTGAAAGAAAGAAAGAATATATATATATATATATATATATATATATATATATATATATATATATATATATATATATATATATATATATATATATATATATATATATATATATATTATGCATGTATATATGCATGTATATATATATATATATATATATATATATATATATATATATATATATATATATATAATTTTATTATCACACTGGCCGATTCCCACCAAGGCAGGGTGGCCCAAAAAAGAAAAACTTTCACCATCATTCACTCCATCACTGTCTTGCAAGAAGGGTGCTTTAGACTACAGTTTTTAAACTGCAACATTAACACCCCTCCTTCAGCATGCAGGCACTGTACTTCCCATCTCCAGGACTCAAGTCCGGCCTGCCGGTTTCCCTGAACCCTTTCATAAATGTTACTTTGCTCACACTCCAACAGCACGTCAAGTATTAAAAACCATTTGTCTCCATTCACTCCTATCAAACACTCTCACGTATGCCTGCTGGAAGACCAAGCCCCCCGCACACAAAACCTCCTTTACCCCCTCCCTCCAACCATTCCTAGGCCGACCCCTACACCGCCTTCCTTTCCACTACAGACTGATACACTCTTTAAGTCACTCTGTTTCGCTCCATTCTCTCAATATGTCCGAACCACCTCAACAACCCTTTCTCAGCCCTCTGGACAACAGTTTTGGTAATCCTGCACCTCCTCCTAACTTCCAAACTACGAATTCTCTGCATTATATTCACACCACACATTGCCCTCAGACATGACATCTCCACTGCCTCCAGCCTTCTCCTCGCTGCAACATTCATCACCCATGCTTCACACCCATATAAGAACATTGGTAAAACTATACTCTCATACATTCCCCTCTTTGCCTCCAAGGACAAAGTTCTTTGTCTCCACAGACTCCTAAGTGCACCACTCACCCTTTTCCCTCATCAATTCTATGATTCACCTCATCTTTCATAGACCCATCCGCTGACACTTCCACTCCCAAATATTTGAATACATTCACCGCCTCCATACTCTCTCCCTCCAATCTGATATCCAATCTTTCATCACCTAATCTTTTTGTTATCCTCATTACCTTACTCTTTCCTGTATTCATTTTTAATTTTCTTCTTTTGCACACCCTACCAAATTCATCCACCAACCTCTGCAGCTTTCTCTTCAGAATCTCCCAAGAGCACAGTGTCATCAGCAAAGAGCAACTGTGACAACTCCCACTTTATGTGTGATTCTTTATCTTTTAACTCCACGCCTCTTGCCAAGACCCTTGCATTTACTTCTCTTACAACCTCGTCTATAAATATATTAAACAACCACGGTGACATCACACATCCTTGTCTAAGGCCTTCTTTTACTGGGAAATAATTTCCCTCTTTCCTACATACTCTAACTTGAGCCTTACTATCCTCGTAAAAACTCTTCACTGCTTTCAGTAAACTACCTCCTACACCATACACCTGCAACATCTGCCACATTGCCCCCCTATCCACCCTGTCATACGCCTTTTCCAAATCCATAAAATGCCACAAAGACCTCTTTAGCCTTATCTAAATACTGTTCACTTATATGTTTCACTGTAAACACCTGGTCCACACATCCCCTACCTTTCCTAAAGCCTCCTTGTTCATCTGCTATCCTATTCTCCGTCTTACTCTTAATTCTTTCAAAAATAACTCTACCACACACTTTGCCAGGTATACTCAACAGACTTATCCCAATATAATTTTTGCACTCTCTTTTGTCCCCTTTGCCTTTATACAAAGGAAGTATGCATGCTCTCTGCCAATCCCTAGGTACCTTACCCTCTTCCATACATTTATTAAATAATTGCACCAACCAGTCCAAAACTATATCCCCACCTGCTTTTAACATTTCTATCTTTATCCCATCAATCCCGGCTGCCTTACCCCCTTTCATTTTACCTACTGCCTCACGAACTTCCCCCACACTCACAACTGGCTCTTCCTCACTCCTGCAAGATGTTATTCCTCCTTGCCCTATACACGAAATCACAGCTTCCCTATCTTCATCAACATTCAACAATTCCTCAAAATATTCCCTCCATCTTCCCAATACCTCTAACTCTCCATTTAACCCCTTCAGGGTCCAAGGCCCAAATCTGAAGTGGTGCCCCAGTGTCCAAGAATTTTCAAAAAAAAAAATTGTTATTTTTTCTTGTGAAATGGTAGAGAATCTTTTTGTGAAGGTAATAAAACAAAAAGTATGAAATTTGATGAAAAATTGACGAAATTATGCTCTCGCGAATTTTGATGTGTCAGCGATATTTACGAATCGGCGATTTTGCCAACTTTGACTCCCATTTTAGGCCAATTACATTATTCCAGTCAACCAAATTCTTAGCTATTTCACTAGTATTACTTCTATTCTATTGATTGAGCACAAGAAATCGCCAAGTCAACTGTTTCAACTACAAATTAAAGTGATCAGAAATTGTTAATTTGGCCAATTTTACACAAAGTTCAAAATATTCCAATTTCAAAATAGGGTCCAGAATAAACAATGTAGGTATTCCTGGAACTAAACTAACATTTCCTCTGTTCATTAGTTATGTTTTGAGGCTTTACAAATAAATTCCATTTTGATTTTTTATTCACATAATGAATTTTTATTCACACCAAAAAATAGAAGATTTACTGTTATGCAATACTGTAATAATTGTATAAATGTCATCACCATATTTGTGAATGCATATTAGACCCACCAGCTGGCGTGTATTAGACGTGTGAGGTCGTTTGTTTACTCTTGAATATCGGCAAAAATTTAACATTTCTGCTACTTTGAGCTCAGTTTCTAGCCATTTCCAGTGCTAAAACCAATCAAAATCATCTTTATTTCTGTAATATGTCTTCCATTCTATCAAATGAGACCAAGAAATCGCAAATAGATCTATAAAAAACATACGAAAAAACACTGCAAAGTTGCTATTTTAATCGAAAAATCATGATTTCAGTTTTTTTCTCTCATTATACACAGTGTGCTGCAGGATCTATTTTATGTGGTGCACACATACCACATAGATGTATTCTCTCATACCTATGCCCAAATGTACCACTCACAGTTTATCAGAGTGAGCTGAGCTCATGACGTAGATCTACGGTTTGGACCCTGAACGTAAAGCCGTAGATCTACGGGACGGACCCTCAAAGGGTTAATAACTCTCCTCTCCTATTTTTAACTGACAAATCCATTTGATCTCTAGGCTTCCTTAACTTGTTGATCTCACTCCAAAACTTTTTCTTATTTTCAACAAAATTTGTTGATAACATCTCACCCACTCTCTCATTTGCTCTCTTTTTACATTGCTTCACCACTCTCTTAACCTCTCTGTTTTTCTCCATATACTCTTCCCTCCTTGCATCACTTCTACTTTGTAAAAACTTCTCATATGCTAACTTTTTCTCCCTTACTACTCTCTTTACATCATCATTCCACCAATCGCTCCTCTTCCCTCCCGTACCCACTTTCCTGTTCCTGCTGAACACTCTAACACTACATTTTTAAAAGCTACCCCATACCTCTTTGACCCCATTGCCTATGCTCTCATTAGCCCCTCTATCCTCCAGTACCTGGAGATTACCTGGAGAGAGTTCCGGGGGTCAACGCCCCCGCGGCCCGGTCTGTGACCAGGCCTCCTGGTGGATCAGAGCCTGATCAACCAGGCTGTTGCTGCTGGCTGCACGCAAATCAACGTACAAGCCACAGCCCGGCTGGTCAGGAACCGACTTTAGGTGCTTGTCCAGTGCCAGCTTGAAGACTGCCAGGGGTCTGTTGGTAATCCCCCTTATGTATGCTGGGAGGCAGTTGAACAGTCTCAGGCCCCTGACACTTATTGTATGGTCTCTTAACGTGCTAGTGACACCCCTGCTTTTCATTGGGGGGAGTGTTGCATCGTCTGCCAAGTCTTTTGCTTTCGTAGTGAGTGATTTTCGTGTGCAAGTTCGGTACTAGTCCCTCTAGGATTTTCCAGGTGTATATAATCATGTATCTCTCCCGCTTGCATTCCAGGGAATACAGGTTCAGGAACCTCAAGCGCTCCCAGTAATTGAGGTGTTTTATCTCCGTTATGCGCGCCGTGAAGGTTCTCTGTACATTTTCTAGGTCAGCAATTTCACCTGCCTTGAAAGGTGCTGTTAGTGTGCAGCAACATTCCAGCCTAGATAGAACAAGTGACCTGAAGAGTGTCATCATGGGCTTGGCTTCCCTAGTTTTGAAGGTTCTCATTATCCATCCTGTCATTTTTCTAGCAGATGCGATTGATACAATGTTATGGTCCTTGAAGGTGAGATCCTCTGACATGATCACTCCCAGGTCTTTGACGTTGGTGTTTCGCTCTATTTTGTGGCCAGAATTTGTTTTGTACTCTGATGAAGATTTAATTTCCTCTGTTTACCATATCTGAGTAATTGAAATTTCTCATCGTTGAACTTCATATTGTTTTCTGCAGCCCACTGAAAGATTCGGTTGATGTCCGCCTGGAGCCTTGCAGTGTCTGCAATGGAATACACTGTCATGCAGATTCGGGTGTCATCTGCAAAGGAAGACACGGTGCTGTGGCTGACATCCTTGTCTATGTCGGATATGAGGATGAGGAACAAGATGGGAGCGAGTACTGTGCCTTGTGGAACAGAGCTTTTCACCGTAGCTGCCTCGGACTTTACTCTGTTGACGACTACTCTCTGTGTTCTGTTAGTGAGGAAATTATAGATCCATCGACCGACTTTTCCTGTTATCCCTTTAGCACACATTTTGTGCGCTATTACGTCTGGTCACACTTGTCGAAGGCTTTTGCAAAGTCTGTATATTACATCTGCATTCTTTTTATCTTCTAGTGCATTTAGGACCTTGTCGTAGTGATCCAATAGCTGAGACAGACAGGAGCGACCTGTTCTAAACCCATGTTGCCCTAGGTTGTGTAACTGATGGGTTTCTAGATGGGTGGTGATCTTGCTTCTAAGGACCCTTTCAAAGATTTTTATGATATGGGATGTTAGTGATATCGGTCTGTAGTTCTTTGCTGTTGCTTTACTGCCCCCTTTGTGGAGTGGGCTATGTCTGTTGTTTTTAGTAACTGTGGGACGACCCCCTTGTCCATGCTTCCTCTCCATAGGATGGAAAAGGCTCGTGATAGGGGCTTCTTGCAGTTCTTGATGATCACGGAGTTCCATGAGTCTGGCCCTGGGGCAGAGTGCATGGGGATGTCATTTATCGCCTGTTGAAGTCATTTGGCATCAGGATAACATCGGATAGGCTTGTGTTAACCATATTTTGTGGCTCTCTCATAAAAAATTCGTTTTGATCTTCGACTCTCACTGGTTAGCAGCTTGCTAAAAACTGAGTTATATTGGGACTTGAGTAGTTCACTCATTTCCTTGCTGTCATCTGTGTAGGACCCATCTTATTTAATTAGGGGCCCAATACTGGACGTTGTTCTCGACTTTGATTTGGCATAGGAGAAGAAATACTTTGGGTTTCTTTCGATTTCATTTATGGCTTTTAGTTCTTCCCGCGATTCCTGACTCCTATAAGATTCCTTTAGCTTGAGTTCGATGCTTGCTATTTCTCTGACCAGTGTCTCCCTACGCATTTCAGATATGTTGACCTCTTTTAGCCGCTCTGTTATTCTTTTCCGTCGCCTGTAAAGGGAGCGCCTGTCTCTTTCTATTTTACATCTACTCCTCCTTTTTCTTAGAGGAATAAGCCTTGTGCATACATCGAGTGCCACCAAGTTAATCTGTTCTAGGCATACGTTGGGGTCTGTGTTGCTTAGTATATCTTCCCAGCTTATATCGGTTAGGACTTGGTTTACTTGGTCCCACTTTATGTTTTTGTTATTTGAAGTTGAATTTGGTGAATTGCTCCCTCGTGAACTAGTCTTCATTATGTCGGTCTGGGGGCTTCCTCGCATACATGTCTGAACCTCAATTATGTGTGATCTGAGTATATTGTTTTTTGATATGTGACATTTTCTTATAGATTCATCATTGTTAGTGAAGATGAGGGTCTAGTGTATTCTCCAGTTAGTAGCTCTATTATTTGCTGGTTTCAAATTGAATTTTGTTCTGCAGGATTTAAAGCTCGTGTGAGTGTGAGTTTTCATCAGAGCTGCCTCCTTGGTGTTATTACTGGCAACTATATTATTTGTTATATTCCTCCATTTTAGGTGCCTTAAAGTTGAAATCCCCCCAAGGAGCAAGTGTTGGTGTGCAGGAGTTGGAAGATTTTCCATGACAGTGGTCAATTTTTAACAGCTGTTCCTGGGAATTGCGGGATGGTGCATCGGGGCTTGTAGACACCACATTGACTGTTTTGGTTTCGACCTTTACTGCTAAAACTTCCACTACATCATTTGAAGGCATTCTAGCAGTTCTGTGCAAAAAGTGGTCTCTGCAATGTACAGGCCAACCTCCCCCCCCCTTTTGCCTGTTCACTCTGTCACATCTGTATATATTTTTTGTAACCTGGGATCCATATTTCGTGTCAAGTGATCCTTTATGTGGGTCTCAGTCAAAGCCGCGAACATTGCCTTTGCCTCTGCAAGCAGTCCACGGATGAAAGGTATTTTGTTGTTTGTTGCTGGCTTTAGACCCTGCATATTTGCAAAGAAGAATGTCATCGGACTGGTGGTATTGTTGGTATGGGGGGGGATTTTTTTCCGGCATTAGTATCTGTATCTGTTGGTTTGGAGTGGAGGCCATCGACTGTGGTTCCACTCCAGGAATGACTGGATTTGGTGTACGATTTCTGCCATTTCCTGCCAGGTTTTTTTTCCTTCCTGGCACTAAAAACCTCTCCTCTTGAGTGGCTGTGGCTACCAGGTTTTCCCATGGCCTGGATGTTTTGTATCTTTTTGTACCCTTTAGATGGTGTGCTGGCAATTTAAGTTATAGCACAGACTTTCCTGTACTGAAGAGGTACACATTTCAGGGTGAAAAAGCTTACAGGAAGGGAGTTTGCATTTTCCTGTTGTCATATGGGCATGGCATTTTTCTAGGGTGGTCATAGTTGCACGTCCGTCTGTTTTTCCAGATTTCCATGTCTGCAGATACCAAGTGCATAGTATGTGCACAGGCTTGGTTTCCATTTGCTTGGGTTTCTGTGACTGTATTTCCTGTTGGTGCATGTTTCCCTGTCTTATTCCTATCCTCCCTAGCACCAACAGTGGAGCTCCCACCAGTTGTTTTTGGTAATATATCCTCACTATAGCTAGTGGAGTCCTCTTGTTTGCTATTTCCTGTGGTATTTCTAGTTTGCAATATTGGTTTTATCTTATCTTTGACTACACTTGTTTCCCCACTACGGCTCCTGTCCCTATGAGGTCATTTATATGTATTCCTCTGCGTATAATTCCCGACTACCTGGACAAATCTCCAGCTTCACCATTACTGTCTCCCAGGACAGCACCTCCAGCTTCACCATTACTGTCTCCAGGACAGCACCTCCAGCTTCACCATTACTGTCTCCCAGGACGCACCTCCAGCTTCACCATTACTGTCTCCCAGGACAGCACCTCCAGCTTCACCATTACTGTCTCCCAGGACAGCACTATCAGCCCCACATTTACTGACTACCAGGACATCACCTCCAGCCTTACAGTTTCTGACTACATGGCCAGTATCAAGGGCAGTACCATTCAACCAGACTTTTTATGTTCCCATCTGTTGTAGAAAGCTTCCAGGTTGTCTATTGAAAGCAGCTTTGATGTTGTCTCTTTTAATACCCTTGTGATTTTAGTCACAGATTTTCCTTTTGGGCATACCCCCAAAAAAACTTCCCCTGTTTTAATCTGCTTGAGCTAGTTTTTTGGTATCTGCACAAGGGGGTGACCCA
>NW_026471131.1:0-12343 GCF_026875155.1 Cherax quadricarinatus | reverse complement strand
TGGCGACGCAGGCTTTCTTTTTCTATGACATAAATATTATTAAATACAGTATGGCCATTATTTACATATAAATACTGATTTCTGGAAAATATATACAGTATTTTCCACATATGAGAGGAATCGACAAGGTTGACAGAGAAGGTTGTTCCAGAGAGGGGGACACAGCAACATGGGGTCGCAGTTGGTATTTGAAGACTCAGATGAATTACAGGGATGTTAGGAAGTATTTTCTTTAGTCACAAAGTTGTCAGGAAGTGGAATAGTCTGGGAAGTGATGTAGTGGAGGCAGGATCCATACATAGCTTTAAGAAGAGGTATGATGAAGCTCAGGGAGCAGGAAGAGTGACCTAGTAGCGGCCAGTGAAGGGCGGGGGCCAGGGCTGTGACTCGACTCCTGCAACCAAAACTAGGTGAGTCCAGCAGGTGAGTACAGCCACACTTTACATATGTTCTCAGTGAGTTCACATACTTTAGGTGATTTAATAATAAGGAAAGACTGGAGGCTCTAAAATTTTCTATGTTGTTAAACAGGAAGAAAGAATGAGATATTATACATGCATCTGGGGAAAGTAGACGCCGTTGCTTCCGTAAACAAAATGGATCCTTTTAACTAGGAATGTGCATTAGGAACTAGGCGAGTATACACGTGTATAAAAATTTAAGCGATTATTGTGGGTTGTAGAGGAAAAATGTATCAAATGAGTGTCAGGGGATGACAAAAAATGGCTAAGGGTGAATGGAATCGAAAAGCAAAATATTCAATGGAGGCAGAAAGGTAGGTTTTTTGGATGAAAAACCGGCCAAACTGTAGCGTAAACATTGAAAAAAAATTAAATGAAGGGGGAAATGTTAAAAAGAAGAAAAAAAAACATGAACATATATTAAGGACTTTTGGAAACTCAAAATGGAGGCCGTGAGAAGTAGCATAAATAATTAACAACTGTTAAATAAAAAGACACTTGAACGGGAAGCTGAAGTCATTTTTTTTTATTTTTTGACTTTATCAAAGGCTAATCATTGCTGAGGTTTTAATACACTGTGTAACAAGGGGTAACTCAGGACTTGTTGAGGAATATTGTACCCACGTCAGCCCCCCCTAGATAGTGACCGGGGGAAAAGGGGAAAAAAGATGTAAGACTGAGAGGCGATATTTCCTTTATTGAAGACATGATATCAAAGGCAAGCTGGACTCACACCCTTTAGTCAATACTAGCTGAGAACACCAAGATGAAACATATGAGAGATGCAGGAACAGTTACTATTATTATTATTATTATTATTATTATTATTATTATTATTATTATTATTATTATTATTATTTATTATTATTATTATTATTATTATTATTATCAATTTTTATTGAAAATCGCTAAATCAGGTATCGTCGTTAATTAGGGGCTTTCTAATTATGATTGACAGTAATTAATTGAAACATTAGTGAAGCTCACGAGACCCGCCATCTGAAGTCTAGAAACAGATGGGCTGTCCTTATACAAACAGGCTATTGCATAGTCCAAGATGCAGTCGTTTTTACCCGTTACTTTGATGGTGGGAGTGACGTCTGTCCTCGTGCTGACCACATGAGTCCGACAACTTGGAACGATAACCTCGATAAAATGAAGTGAATACCACGGCCTGTCTAACATCCTATCTCTGCACTGAACACAAGATTACTGCAAAAAGGCTGCAAATGACCAGCCTGCAGGCGTGTACCAACACGAGACTTTTGTTACTCTGTTTGTGAATCCCATTTTAAATTTTTGGATCCACTGAACACTTAATCAAGTCCCTAGGACTCTAATACTTTTATCGTTAAATAGATGTTCTGGTCACAGTATCGCAGGTTTTCGGGCCCCCGCAAGAGCCCGACACTTGCTACATGGTGTCTCTGACTTCTACGAAATCCTGCGCCTAATTGCCCCCTCTGCCTGTTTCAGATTGAATGCCCCTAGGGTTTCACTGGCAAGGGGGACCAAAATGGCATAATTTAAGGACACACAAATGTTTTAGATACGTTTAGAACGGACAATTCATTCATGTTATTATATAACAAGGCATTAAAGAGTCATATGTCAAAGCTGTAATTTTACTATCTGGTCTCTCACAAAGGGGGGAGAGGATAAAGAAGGGAGGAGGGGGGAAGAATTTAATTTTGGCTCAGTTATTACCCCCTTGCCTTTACGGTGTAGCAATTAACGCTCTCACCCCCTCCCCCAGAATGGTGGAATGCATGGGGGAATCCCTATTTTGGTGGGGAAAAAGTTCCACCACAGAAGTGTTCCTACAACTCATACGGGAAAGAGTGGTAATTAGGCTTTAACCAAGAAAGGGGAGTGTAGCATCAATATCACAAACCATCAACCCTTCACCTGCATCTACCCCTCTATCTCTGACGGGGACACGGAAACAAATAATGCTAGATATGAACAAAATAAAATTAAATGATCTTCACTCGCTCGATTAAATGAAGAGTATAAAAATTAGGGAGCGTATACAACGTTAAGAAATGCAATAACAGCCTTCGGATATTCGGGCTAAGAGACACCAAATAATTATGTGGTAGAGACTGAAGCAGTTGCAGTTAAGTCTTCAGCGTTGGTAATGTGACCCGGCTCGAGGGACGCGGTGGATACGTGGTGGCAGATGTTAAGACGAAGTGAGATAAACGAGGATATCGATACGCTGAGGAATTTCATCAGTGGGGAAGGTCGTACGGAAAAAAGGATGAATTTTCTGAGGACGAAGAGGAAGTAATTGTATTACGTGAGAAGGAGGAGGGGGGAAGAGCAAGAGGGGAATAGGAAAAGGGAAATAAAATAAAAAGGAGAAGAAAAAGAAGAAAATTAAAAAAAGTAAGCTAAGTAGAACAACAATAACACATCAAAAACTACATCAAAACAAAACAACAACAGCAACAACTAAGAAACAAATGGCAAACCAAAGGAATAACAATCAAATTTTGGATTGATAACGGCTGCCAGTTACCCCCCTGAACTCCGATTCATAAAATTTAAAAACATTTATTTAATTACCATAAGCAGGATTTTAACAGAGAGACAAATGGTACGCCAAAACAGCATCATTTTTTGGACAGGTGTAAATATGATACCTTTTATAACAACTCTCCGAAATGGTAATCGGGAGTTAATGAAAATCTTGCTTATCCAATCTGATCCTAGATTAGTATCTCTAGAAATTATCTACTCTCGTAAAAAATTTATGTAATAAACTTGGGAAATCGGAGGATTAATAAGGAAATTAATAACACAGGATTACCTAAGACTGCGCCCAGCATTGTGTCACAGTTGCGTTTTAATCCTAAATTTCTTCTCACTAAGATGTGATTCACAACAGTAGATTAACACTCAATTACCTATTTATTCTTAGTGGAACATGAGCAGCAGAAGTATGGTAATTTTTCCCCATGTATCTGGACTATGGTTGATGATGGGACTTAAGGAATTGGAATAGTTGCCGGAAAGCCAGATAATGATTATTGGTTTGGGTGTCTCAGATGTTGTTTACCAGATGAGTTCCATGGAAATAGATACACGAATTCGTTAACAGTTCTGAAGTTTAAAAATTCAAGTTTGTCATATTGGGGTGTTTCAGTATGTGTTTGGTGTGTGTGTGTGTGTTGTGTGTGTGTGTGTGTGTGTGTGTGTGTGTTTTGTGTGTGTGTGTGTGTGTGTGTGTGTGTGTGGTTGTGGTGTGATATTTTTAAATACTAGTTGCTTTTTTTGATGGATGATGTTAAAATAATAATAATAAATAATAATAAAAATAGTCATGAAAACAGTTGTGGGGAGAGTCAGAAAAGTGTTTTTTGTGATTTCACAGGGATATGACAGACAGATAGACACGTCTTTTAGTAAGTGACAGGGAGAGGGACCCGAACAGACGATAAGTCTGTCTTATGTTTCTAAGTTGATTCCAAGTCCCTCACCCGAAATATAAATTTTATTTTCTTCACTGGTACTGAACACCTTAGGTATTGTTATTTCAGTTACAGTTTTAACTTTTCCTGCTTCTTATACTGCTGTTTACAATTCTGTTGGTGCTGTGTTGTTGCTTCTGCTTCTATTTCTGCTGCTACTGCTTGCTGCTCCTGTTGCTGTTGCTGCTACTGCTGCGCTCCTGTTGCTGTTGCTGCTACTGCTGCTGCTCCGTTGCTGTTGCTGCTACTGTGCTGCTCCTGTTGCTGTTGCTGCTCCCGCTGCTGCTCCTGTTGCTGTTGCTGCTACTTGTGCTCTAATGCCATTCTTCCTGCTATTTTCACTATAATTATTATTTATATTATATTACATTATTGCAATTCTTAAAATTAAAATTTTTCTTTTATTACTAATATTATCATTATTATCTTTGTTTTTATATTATTTTATTGTTAATCGTCTAACACTTTCTGCTTATAATTCTTATTATTTTTAACACTGCTAAAAGTATCCCCACTACAATAAATATCTCTGGGGCTTCAAAAGCTTCTGTCACCATTACACAATATATCTGAAACCAATACATTAAAAATCTTTCCACAACTACAGTACTCACGTGCAACTAAAACACAGCACATCTACCTACTCTTAAATAATATTTAAAGAAAAAAACAATTTTTTTTTTGTAGTATAAACCGGTTGTCGTACCCCCTGACACCAGTGGTGAGAGTCGCACCTCCTCACCACTAGCCTACAATCTTTTTATTGTAGCTCGTCCGGGTTTCGAACCCCTGACCCAAGTGGTGAGAGGTGCGACTCTCACCTCTAGGCTACGGGGTTGG
Organism: Cherax quadricarinatus; assembly: GCF_026875155.1. Lineage (NCBI taxonomy): Eukaryota > Metazoa > Arthropoda > Malacostraca > Decapoda > Parastacidae > Cherax > Cherax quadricarinatus. The sequence goes on along the minus strand of NW_026471131.1, from coordinate 7,566 downwards.
GTTAACAGACATATCTTTAAAGTTTTTATTTAAGCTACTAATACGGCTACCTATCTATCTGTCGCTTCACATAAGGGTGTTAGATGTGAAGTATTATTGAATGTGCTGTGCAGTGATCACAGTGTAGTGCAGTGATTGCAGATGTGAAGTGCACTGTTTCCAGATTGCCAGTGTAGTGATGGTATGTTTCTAGAGAGGTGATGCAAGATATCTAGTATAGTGTTGGATGATAAGTAGTAGTGGTAGATTTGTAGTGATAGTAGAAGTTATAATACATGTAGTGCACTGGTTGCAGGTTGGCAGTGTAGTGATGGAAGGTTTATAGAGCAGTAATTGTAAATATCTAATGTAGGGTTTGTAGATGTGTAATGTTGTTAGATATGTAGTGTTGGGCTGGTACATATGTTATGTAGTGATTGTAGATGTGTGCAGTGATGGTAGATCTGTAGTGATGGTAGAATATAGTGTAGTGAGAGTAGATGTGAAGTGTAGTGATTGCGGATGTATAGTGCAATGGTTGCAGATTGGCAGTGTAGTGATGGTTGGTTTTTGGAGCAGTGATGACAGATATCTAGTGTTGTGTTGTTAGATGTGTAGTTGTAGTAACTGTGTATTGGTAATGGATGTGAAGTTTAGTGTTATATGTGTATTGGTGGTACTTGTGAAGTGGTGGCGGATGTGTATTGGTTCTAAATGTGTAAGCTTGTAGAGCAGTGATGACAGATGTCTAGTGCAGTGTCGGTTTGATATCAAGTGTAGTAGTTGAGATGTGGTCGTGGTAGAGGTGTAGTTTAGTGGTAGATATGAAATCGTGATACAGGGTGTAGTGGGTGGATGTGTATTTGGCTGTAAAATGTGTATTGGTGATAGGTGAATTAGAAGTTGAAGTTTTGTTGGTGGTTTAGACCTTTGTGAAATGGTACTAGATTGGTAGTGTAGTGATGGTAGATTTGGAGGAGCAGGATGCTAGCTATGTATGTAGTGATGGTAGACATGTAATGGTGGTAGATGTGTCGTCTAGTGGTGACAGGTGTTTGGAACATCAGTATTGTTTAAAACTCTTCATTTTGCCTATCATCTATCAAATCTATCTGCCCTTGTTCCATTTGGTGGTTGTGTTTTTGGGTTTGCGGGCTGCTGACCCTCGTGCTACTGCAGTTTTCCCCTGCTGTTGCTGTGTTGTTGCTGCTGTTGCTGCTGTTGTTTGCTGCTGTTGTTGCTGTTTTTTTGTTGCTGCTGCTGTTTTTTGCCTGCGAGAATATAAATCAATGGATAAACTATTTATAAATATTTTTAAATTACACTTTTCTTTATTCGAGTTAAAAAGTTGGATGACCCTTGCAGGTTTAAGTACTAGTGCTTCTTTTTTTGATGATCATTATAATGATGGTCCTCTTTGCTACTCCAGCTTCCCCGTGCTGATGCGGCTGCTGCTGCGGCTGCTGCTGCGGGCTGCTGCTGCGGCTGCTGCTGCGGCTGCGGGGTGCGACGGCCCGGGGGGGGGCGGGGGGAGGTTGCGGGGGCGGTTGCGGGGGCCGAGGTGAGGGCGGCGGTTTGCCGGCTGCTGTTTGCTGCCGCCGCTGCCGTCGCCGCCCCCGCCGCCGCCCCCGCCCGCCGCCGCCACAAGTATTTATAATCATGGGTAACTATTATATAATATTTTCAAATTACACATTTTTTTAGAGTTAAAAAAGCTGAATGACCTTTTGCAGGTTTAATAATTGTTTATTTAAATTCTAGCGTTGAGTATACTACTTGGAAGGGTTTTTGGTGTCACATCTTGGCCCGTTTTTGTTTATTTCTTGTACTCCTGACCTGAATAGTCAGGTTTCCCAGAAAATTTCTAATTGTCAGTTTGACCAAAAACTTTTATCGATGGTTTATATTCAAATGTCCCTCTGATATCTTTATGCTTTATTAGGTTTTCAAATATTTTTTATCGAAATTTTGCTAGTTTTGATACATTTGTAGTGAACTGAAAATATATATATTTTCTAAAGGGCCTCTCTGTTTTTAATGATGCTTTTCTAAATAAACTGTTAAGTTGGTAGACTGCATTGCCTCGTCCTTACTTAACTGACTTCCAGTTGTGAATAACTGTGTAAGCAGCTACGCTAAATGCTTCACCAGTTATCGTTTGAAACTATTCTTTTAGGAAAACGCGTTATTTCATTCCAGCTCAAACATATTGTCCTAAAATGAATATTATCACGTGGAGCATCTCATAAACTTCCTGTGTTGTTTACTGGATTACGAGTGATGCTAAATTAATATAATGACGGAATATCACTACCTAATTTAAAAGCCTTGTGTTGTATATGTCAGAACTAATTATTGTGCAAGTCTGGCTGGAGGTGGGAAATTAGGCAGCACACGGTCATCAAAGGGAGGGGCACCGGACGGCACACGGGAAACATAAGAACAGGACGCTGACGGCAGATGGACGGTACACAGCGACACAAGGACAGCATACAGACGACACCGGATGGCATTAGGACGACACACGGATGGCAGGAAAAGCAGGGTGGCACATAAATGATAGATGGATGGTTCTGGGTAGCTTATGGGCACCGTATTATTAGGTACAGTTGTTGTTGTTATTTAGTGTTGCTGCTGCTCTTACTCAACGTACTGATGCTATTTTTTTATGTTGCAGCTGTCGCTGATGTATTCAAGGCATTGTGGCCCGCTGTTCCCTCAGCTGCTGCTGAATTTATCGTGGCTGTTGTTTTTAAGGTAATGTGCAGCCTTAAGTTAGGCATTTATGCTGTTAATAGTGTTATTTTTATCATAATATATAACAATGTAACCATACAAGTGGAGCAGATATACAGTAATTATATAAATTTGGGTTTCGCGTTAAACATTATTGACAATGGTGTTGATTGAGGCAGTATATTGGTTTGGTATTAGGTTTAATACTATAGTAATGGTACTGCTGGTCCTTGTTAAACGTGATTCAGTTGTAGATGGTAGGGCTTCTGTTGGTCATTTGCAAGTGGCGACACTGTTCTTAGAGGAGGTGCTTTTGGGCCCCTTCCTGTTAGAACAGGATTTTGCCAATGGTTGCACTGTTATTGGGTAACTGTATTTTTATTAGTAACTGTATTTTTTGTTATCTGCAGCAGTGTTATCAGTGGAGGTACTGTCGTTCTTTTACAGGTTCTGGTGGTGGTCTTTTATTTTTGGTCTCTGGTAAAAGTTAATTGGGACGAGGGAAATGATTTTTTGTAATTTATCGTACATTTTCGTTCAAAAGATAAATGAACGCCATTTGTTGACGTTCACAATACCCTTGTTTACAAAATTTATTGAAATTTTCAGCAGTTTTTGAACATTTTGTTTTGAAAGCTATTCCTAAATAAGCTTTCAGAACAAAAATATTTAAAGAAAAAGATTCGCCTTATGAGGAGCTTTTTGAATTCTTGATTCTATAAACCCTGACGACTTGATAAACCTATACTTTAAGTAAAGCAATGTCTCAGTAAAGTTCTGCACTGGACCCATTGCTCAGTGTTCACAGTTATCATTAAACTAGCTATCTTATCCAACTGTTTCTGTTAACCGGAAGAGACAGGAGGCAACATACCACAATTAGCGTTACATATTTATGTCCTGACTAACGACATGTTAAATTTTTGTTCCCTGCTGCTGCCGTGCTGCTGCTGCTGCTGCCGCTGCTGCTGCCGCTGCTGCCGCTGCTGCTGCTGCTGTTGCCGCTGCTGCTGCTGCTGCCGCGCTGCCGCTGGCTGCTGCTTGGTTTGCCGCTGCTGTTGCTCCCTGCTGTCTGCCTGCTGCCGTTGCTGCCGTGTGTGCCGCTGCCGCTCCGCTGCTGCTGCTGCTGCTGCTGCTGCGATGTTTGCTGCTGCTGCCGCTGCTGCTGCTGCCGTTGCTGCCGTTGCTCCCGTTGCTGCCGCTGCCGCTGCTGCTGCTGCTGCTCTTCTGCTGCCATGCTGCTGCTGCTGCTGCTGCTGCTGCTGCTGCTGCTGCTGCTGCTGCTGCTGCTGCTGCTCGTCTCTTACTGTTCTGTTGTTTAAATTTCTGCTCCAGCTGTTCCTGTCTTTATTGTTGTTTCTGCTTCTGTGGGTTGCTGCTGCTTCTATTGTTTTTCCTATTCACAAACAACCCGAACTTAGGAAACGAAAGGTTATTTGTGAATTGTTCCAGGCGCGTTATTGTGTCATTGTATTGTCTGTTTTAGCTTCTTCTGCCATTGTTTCTTTGCTACTATTTCTTGATATTGCCCTTTTTGCTGATACTGCTTCTGCTCTTGTTGGGTTCTGCTAATTTTGTTGTTACTTCTGTTACTGTTGCTATTTTTGAAGCTTCTTTTGTTACTGTTTTTGATGCTTCTGCCTTTTCTCATAATAAGTAAGTAAATAAGTAAGTTTCTTAAGGTATACACAAATATAGTGAGACACAGGGTTGCTTCTGACTCTCGCCTCGGCAGGTCAAAAGCTCTCCTTACTTTTTCATCTCCAACGATCCCCTTTGGGGAGGGGAAGAACCTCTACCATCTCCACGATGTCTCATCGTGTGGGGAATTAAGCACAAGTCTGGGGGTCGTCGCGACGCCACGAAGCTCAAGTTGCAGCCTCAATCAACACTTGTTTTTCACGGGCCCAAAAATTTTATAAGATTACTTCACTGAAAGAAGCCCTTTATCGTCACCTTTCTCGATGATGCTGAAGCTGACAAAGTACTTACACCTACAGCCATGAAGACATTAGATGACCGCGGTTTTACCATCTCCACGTCACCATACATGCGTTTCAAAACGCTCTGTGTTCATGAAACGCCTTGACAGGCTAATCACGAACATGTCTATCGAGGAAATTACGTCATCACTTGAAAAACCTCAACACTTGGGCCAAAAGGGCTGACTCGTTGTAAAGATTCCCAACGCTTCCTCTGCTCAAGGTTACGTTTCTGGACGTTACCATGGCGACTAGAGCACTGTCTGATGGCCTGGCCATCTCTTACTACTTCATCAACCCCCGACAGATTGAGCCTGAACGATTCACTTACATAACCACCATGCTGGACCCCGCTACTCTTATAGCCACTCTACGCTGATTTGCCACGTGAAGAATAAGAAGATATGTTCCACCTGTGGGCCTGCAGGGTTACGACTTTCGCTCCTGCACTTCCACTGCTACTCCCACCTGCATCAACTGTAAGAGTGATCACCATACTCGGCAGCCAAATGTCCAGTACGCAAGGATATCCTCTCTAAGAAACTGAAAGAAAAAACTAAGAAGTCTACAGGAAATCTCCTATTTATGCTGCCTACTATAGCTAAGCTTCAAACGAACCCCCCCAAGATTCTACAAGCCACTCAGGCAACCTCCACCACTCACGGCCCCTCCTCCACCAAAACGATATTTCCACAAAATTCTCCTACTGCCTGATGTACGCACACATGCAAAATGCATTAACCCGGGTAGTTTCATTAAAATATGAAATGATATTCTTGCCCTCAACAATCTGCCATCATTCAACTTTTCCAGCTAGTCCTGTTCAGCCGAGTTTTGAAGATTATCCCAAAAATCGTCAGTTTCGAGGGCACCAGATGACTTTCAAGATTTGATTTCTGCAGAACCATCTGCTCTACTTCGCAATCCACCGATGAGAAAACCCCCACCTCCTCCAGCCACCGCCACTGCCAAGAACCAATCAGAGCCCTCAATGCCTCACGTGCCTCCACCTTCCTTCACCAATGAGGAAACCGCCTCCACGCCAAATCACCACATCCATCAAGACACGAGCAGCGTTCCCCGTCTTCGAACCCCAAACAAAACTGACCAATTTATCGCCTTCACTTGTCGCTCACTCTAAGGGGTTAAACAACACTATAAATACGATATGTGGAGTTTCCTTCACTACTCCTGAGTATCCTAAAGAAATGGATGCAAAGACATTAATCCCCCTCCTCCAGAGCGACGAAGGTCAAGTTCGTCTGAGACCATCACGTGCTCTCTTCCTTAGAGAAGTCATCAAACTCCTTAATGCTCCAGAGATCGGGCCCGACCCCAAATTTTGACTCATGACATGCCCAATACCGAAGTTCCAGACCCCTTTCTAATGAGACAATAGCTTAACACACCTCAAGCCGACCACCACCAATACAAAAATCATCCTGCTTGCTGCCTTCTGGCACTCCCAGCTCCTGCTGCTGCCTTTTGCCATCCTCTCCCAGTGAGCCAAGTACCGATATCATCCAAGCCTCTCCATCTACGCCTCCAGTATTCGGTACCACATGTCCCAAAACGGTTGGGCCGCTTGCCTTGATTCCTAGTCTTCCCCCCCTTCCCATTCTTTTCCAGTATTTCCATCCTTTTCCCTTTTCCTTCTTTCCCCTTTCCCCTCTTACGACAGCTCTCGTCGTCTTCTTCGGATTCGATTCGATACACAAATACAGTAACAGATTATTATCCCTAGCAGATATAAAGTAGAGAACCTGGGATAACCCAAACAAGTCAGAGTAACTTATTTCCATTAGGGTCCTCTTAATACCTTATTATTATTATATAATGTAGGAGATAATATCTTATTATTATGCTATAAAGAAGATATACCAGGAATAAGGTAAAAAGAGTTATTTACATTTACATGTGTGTTAGCTAAAACAATAAAAAATCATTCTCATTCCTTTCTGTTGCTACATTCATTAGGTGCATTTTGACTCTCTTCTTGAACTGGTTCATATTATGACTGGCTTTGACATGTGCAGGCAGTCTGTTGTATTTCCCTTATTGCTATACAATAAAAGGTGTTTGAAGCCTGGCCACTGACTGTGGGTACTACAAAGTTGTGCTCTCTACCCCTAGTACCATGATTGCTCTGGTTCTCAGCTTTGTCAAAAATTCCAGCAAGATATTCTGGACGCTTTTTGCGAGCAATTTTATAAACTTGATTTCACTGTTGCTGTTATAAAATTGCTGGGTATGTTGATGTTGCTCATGTTGTTGTTTCTGCTGCTGTTGTTGGTTCTTCTGCTGTTGCTGCTGTTATTGTTGCTGTTGCTGCTGTTTTTGTTGTTGCTGCTGCTGCTGTTATTGTTGCTGCTGCTACTATTGTTGTTGCTGTTGCTGCTGTTATTGTTGCTGCTACTGTTATTCTTGTTGCCGCTGCTGATATTTGTTGTTGCTGCTGCTGTTAGTGTTGCTGCCGCTGCTGTTATTGTTGTTGCTGCTGTTATTGTTGCTGCCGCTGCTGTTATTGTTGTTGCTGCTGTTATTGTTCCTGCTGCTGCTGTCATTGTTCCTGCTGTTATTGTTGCTGCTGCTGTTATTGTTCTTGCTGTTGCTGCTGTTATTCTTGCTGCTGCTCTTATTGTTGTTGCTGCTGTTATTGCTGCTGCTGCTGCTGTTATTGTTGCTGCTGCTGTTATTGCTGTTGTTGCTGCTGTTATTGTTGCTGCTGCTGTTATTGTTGCTGCTGCTGTTATTGTTGCTGCTGTTATTGTTGTTGCTGCTGTTATTGCTGCTGCTGCTGCTGTTATTGTTGCTGCTGCTGTTATTGCTGTTGCTGCTGCTGTTATTGCTTGCTGCTGTTTTTTGCTGC
>NW_026471130.1:0-12168 GCF_026875155.1 Cherax quadricarinatus | reverse complement strand
TCCCTTTTTAAAAATTGGGAAATTTCATTACCTCTTAACTTGCTCAGCTATCAAACTTTGAGGCCCAGTCCCTGGACCCATTATGTACCTCTGTAATCTTTTGACTACCGCCCACAGGATGGGTATGGGGTGCATAATAAACATATTAAACTAACTAAGTCTGCTATATTATTATTTCAGTGAGGTACATTAGGTGGCAGTAGCCTGAACTGACTCAAGTGGAAGTTATCATTGAATTTGAACCTCTTGTTTAATGTGATATATGTCAGAATTTTAATTTTATGATCAATATTACCTACTTTCTCTCTCTCTCTCTTCTCTCTCTCTCTCTCTCTCTCTCTCATCTCTCTCTCTCTCTCTCTTCTCTCCTCTCTCTCTCTCTCTCCTCATCTCTCTCTCTCTCTCTCTCTCGCTCTCTCTCTCTCTCTCTCTCTCTCTCTCTCTTTCTCTCTCTCTCTTCATCTTTGTAATTTGTGATTAGGTGTAATACCTTGCCTGTACCATCCATTATATGTACCATATTATTAACACACATACAAGCCTCTGAATGTATTCTTAGTGAGGTGTGTATCGTATTAAGTAGTAGTGACCTGAGTTAAGTATAATTGGAAGTGTTCATTGAACTTGAACCCTTGTGCCATTTGATCTGTTTTAGACTTCTGACTTACTCTTGCATAAGCTATAAGGGGAAGGTAAGCGAGGAATTCTTGCGTTGTGAGATAGCATCACCTGCAAACATGGCAACTGCCATAGAGGAACCTATTACAGCAGGTGATGGAAATGATGATAGCTCTTAGATCTTTAAAAGTAAACGAAGGAGAAAAAGTGAGAAAGGGTTAGAGCGCTGACGTAGTCAGGCTCACTTGACTCGTAGGCAATGTGAAACTAAACGACCTTGGTGCACACAGGCTGCAAGAAGTGTTTTTTCAAAGGAAGAATGTGATAAACCGAACTTCCCTGACAACACCTGCTGCCTGCTAAGTGTGCATGACAACACCCTGATGCCTGCTAAGTGTGCATGGCTAATGGAAGCATTAAAGAAACATCCTAACTCAAGGATCCAATTTAGGAAAAACACACACAACTTTGTGTTTGTGGAACAGAATGAAGAACTGATCAATGATCTACTTAGTACACCTCATGGGGATATTAAGCTGCTCCGACCTCCATCAGACACTCACCACTATTAAAAATGGGTCAGTATCATAATCTTTGGATACCCTCTCTACATGGACCCATCCCATCTGGTTCTAAGTGAGCATATCATCAAGCCTAAAAGACTTAAAGGAAAATCCCAAATTATTGCCAGTTGGGTAGGCCCTGTGTCCCTCCCTCGAAATAGCTGGGTGCCTGGCCTACGTTTCCTAAACATCGAAGTGTACCTACCCCCTCGACGCAGGTGTTACAAATGCCAGCACTATGGCCATGTTGCAGTAGACTGTGGAATACTACATTCTTGGTGTGGTAAGTTTGCTGGGATACATTCCACTAGAGAATGTAAAGTAGGCCTTGACAGCCAAAAATTTAAGTGTATTAACTGTAAAGAAGTTGGGTTACAGTTTCCCACAAGGACTGCAGTCGGAACCCAAACAACCTTCGACGTAAACCTGATAACAGTCCTTTAATGGTAACTGAGGATGAGGCCATCCAGTCTACCATAGCCAGAGCTGAGACTGAACCTCTGCAAAGTGCGGAAGAAACCAACTTCACTGCAAAGGATTCTGGTGATACCAGAATGCCATCACACACACTAGCTGTGGAGGAGCTAGCCATCCCTGCTAGCACATGTGGAACTACTGATCTGCCACTATTGATACCTACGCCTACACCTGAATATGGGGATGAGCTTGTCATTTTTACCAACACACACAACTACAACAGTCAGACGGACACCGCACAGGTAACCCCCCTGGAAACTGGAGATGAGTCAGATGCACAGGACCTACCTGTAATGAATAATGATGAGGCAGACTTGCCACAGGCACCATCAGAGAACACTAATGTAACCATGGCACCTGTTAAGGTGATAAGTGTTAAAGAAAGCACTAACTCAGAAGTGCCATCCTCCGGAGAGGCATTGGATTCGCCTGACTTTCCTCATATTATAACAAATTTGCAGAAAAAAATTGAGCATCTTGAACAGATCCTGACAAGTTTAATAAATATATGTAATCAGGATGATGCTCTTGAGTATGGTGATGATGTCAAAGTGCAGCAATCTCCGTTCAGTTTCAAGCAATTTGTAAGAAAGAATCCCATGACTCTTGGCTTCAAGACTTGCCTTTTAACTGGCTGCCAAGATGCCAAAAAATGCTTAAAAATAAAGGTTCTGAAGATAAACACGTACAAACTATGCTATTTGCTCTTAAGTGTCTGCACACTATAGCCAAAGCATAATAGTTTTACCATCTTATGAGAAAGAGATTGTAATAACTCACTACAATGGATACATTACAAATCTTTTCATGGAACATGGCTTCCATCAGGAAGCGGTTGCCTGACCTACATCATATTAGTGCAACCAAGAATATTGATGTCATCTGTTTGCAGGAATGTAGACTGGAAGATGGAGCACCTCCACCGAAGTTGCCTGGATATGCAGCTTATAACCTAAGGTCAACCAACTGTTGTGTGATGTATGTCAGAAAGAACTTGCCACATTCACTAATTTCCTTGCAGAGTCGAGTTAACATGCAGTATCATGGTGTCAAAGTATATGCAGGCGATTTTGCCATAAACATTTGTAATCTCTATGCCCCAGCGAACCAGCTTCGACCTGATTCTTTACCAGATCACATCAGTAGTGAATCTACCCTCATTCTTGGAGATTTTAATGCCAGACATAAGAATATTGGTGGGGTCTATAACAAACACCAATGGAACTAAACTAGTGAAATTGCTAAATGAGCATGATAATGTTCGAATTGTGGGCACTACTGAGCCTACTCACATACATGTTGGCATACTAGATCTGTGCCTTGGATTTAATACATCATATACGATGCATGACTTGGTCATAGTTGATGATCTTCTATCTGATCACTTCCCAAGACTAACAACTGTCAATCTTGATCACATCTCCAGCAATCAAGAAGCTAAATTCAGAAGGAGGAAACTTATTCTCAACTAAGAACACAGAGATAACTTTATTAACCACTTGGATCACTGGTACAAGAATTACGAGCCCAATGGCACACAAAAATTTAATGATGATTTAATTACCACTATTGAGACTGTCCTCACAGATCAAGTAGGCAGGAAAAGGAAACATAGACCCTCCATTATAAATAACAATAAAAACCAATGTAAATACTATAATGATCCAGAGCTACGCAGTCTAACACATGCAGCAGCTAGGAGGATTGGTAAAGCATACCGTGAATGTAGAACCCCAGACCTGCTCAGAACGTTCCAAGCTGCACTTACAAATGCAAGGAATAGAAAGCAAGAACTTAGGCAACAGGAATGGGAACAATTTGTTAGTGGATTAAATAGGTCCACCCCTTTAAGTTTGGCTTGGAAAGGTATAAATAAAATAACCAGGAAAAAGACTGGCAATGTTCCTCATCCCTTTCCTCTTGAAAAAGCAAATGACCTCATAAATGACTGGTCCAAAACATCCAGGCATGAAAACCTTTGAAAAAATTTAGAGAGTGCTTCTGAAGAAATGTTGAAACTGATTAATTTTATGAGCCAAAATATTGATGAGAGTGATTGCCTCTTCACCGAGTATGAATTAGATAATGCATTAACCAAAGGTCGATCAACTGCTCCTGGAGAGGATGTATAACCTATGATATTCTCAGAACTCTAAAGCACATGCCTGATAACCCTTTGTTGGCACTGGATAATCTCTGTTGCATTGAGGGCGTTCTTCCTACTTCCTGGAAAAATAGCCTCATTGTGCCTATCCCTAAGCCCCAACAGCCTGATACATTTAGACCGATCTCCTTAACTAGTTGTCTTTGTAAAACCTTTGAAAGAATGATACTTAACAGACTGTACTACAGAATCAGACATCAACTTTCCCCCTACCTCTATGGGTTCATGAAAGGTAAAAGTGTGCAGAACTGTATTTCCACCTTTCTCACTGCATACACCTCTACTAGTTTTACCACTTTTCTTGATCTAAAATCTGCATTTGATATTGCGAACAGAACCGTTATACTACATGAATTAGCCAAAATGAATATTGGATAATAGGATACCTGTCAAATAGAGTATTCTCTGTCCTTTATCAAGGCTTTAGAAGTGAGTCTAAAAAATGTTTTTAGGTACACCGCAGGGAGGAGTTTTCAGTCCCATGCTATTTAATATTCTGATTAAGGCTTTCCTAAATGCTCTACCTGCCTCACCTAAACATATAGCTATAAGCTATGCTGATGACATCATGATACATACAACAGGGCATAAGAAGATGAGCATCATTCTTAATGAAGTTCAAGCAATTTGTAATCGACTAGGCCTCATAATATATTCCTCTAAAACAAAGATATTAACAAGCAAACGACATCCCCTACCCATCTATTTGCAGGGTGAAATCATTAGCTTCGTAAAAACCTACAGATATCTTGGTGTAGATATACCCTTTAACAAATCCACTATACCACAACTAAATAAGAAATGCAAAGATAAGCTAAATGCTCTCAAAGCTGTTGCTGGCTACAACCCCAACTATGGTGCTAATGTGAGAATCGTGAGAATGATGTACATAGCCTATGTTAGGACCTTAATTGATTATGCTGCTCCCATGTTGATTTTAGCTAGAGAAAGTTCTCTCCGACCCTTGGAGTTAATGCAGAATGAAGCTCTCAGAATTATTCTTGGGTGTCCCAGATCTACAAAGGTTAATAATATGAGGAAGGAGCTTGGTATTTCTAGTATCAGTGATAGGATTGTTGAGATTAACACTGTACTCGGTATTAGAATGTTGAGAAATGAACCAGACTCTGTCACAGTGAATCTTACCAAGTGTCTAGAGGTAAATACACACAGACCTAAATGGATTGTGAAAACGTGCAATTGCATAAAGTTTTATAACCTGCATGAACTGTATCACTGTAGGCAACAAGAGCATTTCACCCCTCCATGGAAGATGTGTTCATTTAATATCACATATCTGCAAGTCCCTCCCAAGAAGCTCATTGCTAGTAATCCCTTCCTTAAATAACTTATTAAAGCGACTGCTCAAGAAGAAATTTCTCGCCTAGCTGGTAGTAATAAGTTATCACAAGTTATATACACTGAAGGATCTAAACAGGAGTCTTCTGGCAGGGCTGCATCTGCTCTTGTTGCCACCTCCCTAGTTAAGAACGATAATAAATTTGTTGAGTTAGGCATAAGAATTAACAACTGGGCGTCTACACTGCAAACTGAATTGTTTGCAATCCTAATGGCGCTGAAACTAACCTATAACACCGAGCTTGACTCTATCATCATTACTGATTCTATGTCATCATTGAAGGTTCTTGACTCATATAATGACTCCAATAACATGCTCATTGGAGAAGCCAGGTATAGATACTCAAAAATCAGGGACAAAGGAATTAATGTACATTTGCTATGGATCCCATCACAAATTGGATTACTCCTTCATGATAAAGTTGATATGTTAGCCAAGAAGAGTACCCAGAAGGAGAATATTGAATATAACTTTGGTATATCTGTGTCTAGCATTAGGAATAATATTAGGAGAGAAGTAATTAATGAAAATGATTGTTATAGGAATGCAGTTAGAGTCTGAGTAGATCTATAACCCACTATGATAACATGAACATAGATAAGTATGTTTATGGAACAACTTGCAATGTGAACAGACTGATGTTGTAGTGGCCAGGCTTAGGCTTGGTTACAAATACTTCTGGCAGTTTGGGAGACACACAGATGATGATTAAACTAAATGTAAATTATGTGATCAGGCATATGGTCATTGTCTTTAACACTGTGTGCTTAATTGTCCACTTATTGAGGAATACAGAGATAGACAGTATAATAACTTATGTGACATATCAAGATATCTTATTAATGAAAATAAGATACCAGATATACTAAGCAAATTTCCTAAATTTGCTTGTAACAGATAAGCGAACTATAGATATGTAGATATAAATCCATATGTATTCCTGTTAACCCCTTGGGGCCTAGTTCCTGGGCCTTTTGTGTATCCATATGCTCTTGCGCTACCGTCCACAGGATGGATATGGGGTGCACAATAAACTAGCCACTTCGGTGGCAAAATCTAAAAAATATCTTTTTTCTTTTTTTTGAGAGAAAAAAGTGTGTGAGAGAGAGAGAGAAAGAGAGAGAAGGGAAAGGTAGAAGGGGAGATAGAGGGGGAGAGTGAGAAGGGAAAAGGGGCAGGGAGAGAGCGAGAGAGAGAGAGGAAAGAGAGGGAAGGGAAAGGTAGAAGGAGAGAGGGGGGAGAGTGAGAAGGTAAAAGGGGGGAGAGAGAGAGAGCAAGAGAGAGAGAGAGAGAGAGAGAGAGAGAGAGAGAGAGAGAGAGAGAGAGAGAGAGAGAGAGAGAGAGAGAGAGAGAGAGAGAGAGAGAGAGAAAGAGAGGGGAGAGAGGGGGGCAAAGAGAGGGAGAGACAGGGGGAGAGACAGGGGAGAAGGGGGAGAGAGGAGGAGATGGAAAAGAGAGAGAGGGAGGGGGGAGATAGGGGAGGAGGGGAGGGAGGGGAGAGAGGGGAGAGAGGGAGGAGAGAGAGAGATGGGAAATGGGAGAGGGGAGAGATAATAAGAGGGGGAGAGATGTTAGGGGGGGAGAGATGTTAGAGGGGGAGAGATGTTGAGGGGAGAGATGGGAGAGGGAGAGATGTTAGAGGGGAGAGATGAGAGAGGGGAGAGATGGGAGAAGGAGAAGGAGAGAGATAGGATAAAGAGAGAGATAGGTAGCGTGAGAGATAGGTATTGAGAGAGAGACAGAGAGAAAGAGAGGGGGGGGAGAGTGCATAGTGGAATGTTAGAGGGAAGGTTAATCAGGTCAGTTTACAGAAGGTGTGAATTCCTGTGTATGTGTGTGTGCGTGTGTATGTGTGTGGTGTGTACGTGTGTACTACAGCTTTGTACAAGTGCCTGACAACTTGTTCCTGTGATGGTGTGTGTGTGTACTCACCTATTGTACTCACCTATTTGTGGTTGCAGGGGTCGAGTCCTAGCTCCTGGCCCCGCCTCTTCACCGGTTGCTACTAGGCCCTCTCTCTCCCCGCTCCATGAGTGTGTGGTGGTGTGTGTGTGTGGTGTTGGTGGTGTGTTGTGTGTGTGTGTGTGTGTGGTGTGTGTGTGTGTGTGTTGTGTGCGCTAGGTTACCATTTTGTCCTAGGCACATGTCGATTAGACACTAGGCCTGTAGTATGTGTGTGTGTGTGTGTGTACTCACCTAATTGTACTCACCTAATTGTGGTTGCAGGGGTCGAGACTCAGCTCCTGGCCTAGCCTCTTCACTGATCACTACTAGGTCCTCTCTCTCTCTGCTTCCTGAACTGTATAATACCTCTTCTTAAAACTATGTATGGTTCCTGCTCCACTACTTCACTTGCTAGGCTATTCCACTTGCTGACAACTCTATGACTGAAGAAATACATTCCTAACGTCCCTGTGACTCGTCTGAGTCTTCAGCTTCCAGTTGTGACCCCTTGTCCCTGTGTCCCCTCTCTGGAACATCCTATATCTGTCCACCTTGTATATTCCCCACAGTATATTGTATGTCCTTATCATGGGTCTCCCCTGACCCTTCTGTCCTCCAGTGTCGTCAATCCGACCTCCCTCAACCTTTCCTCGTACGACATTCCCCTGAGCTCTGGGACTAGCCTTGTTGGAAACCTTTGTACTTTCTCTAACTTCTTGACGTGCTTGACCAGGTGTGGGTTCCAGACTGGTGCTGCATACTCCATATGGGCCTAACATACACAGTGTAACAGTGTCTTGAACGATTCCTTATAAGGTATCAGAGAATGCTATCTCAGGTTTGCCAGGCGCCCGTATGTGCAGCAGTTATTTGGTTGATGTGTGCCTCCGGTGATGTGCTCGGTGTTATGTCACCCCAAGGTCTTTCTCCCTGAGTGAGGTCTGTAGTCTTTTGTCCACCTAGCCTATACTCTGTCTGCAGTCTTCTTTGCCCCTCCCCAATCTCATGACTTTGCATTTGGCTGGATTGAATTCGGAGAAGCCAGTTACTGGACCACATGTCCAGCCTGTCCAGGTCTCTTTGTAGTCCTGGCCTCATCCTCATCCGATTAATTCTATCATCAACTTCACATCATCTGCGAACAGGGACACTTCAGAGTCTATTCCTTCCATCATTTCGTTCACATATATCAAAATTAGCACTGGTCCTAGAACTGACGCCTGTGGGACCCCGCTTGTCACAGGCGCCCACTGTGATACTATTCACGTACCAATGACTCGTTGCTGCCTCCCTGTCAGATATTCCCTGATCCATTGCAGTGCCCTCCTGTTATGTGCGCCTGAATCCTCCAGCTTCTACACTAATCTCTTGTGGGGAACTGTGTCAAAGGCCTTCCTGCAGTCTAGGAAAACGCAATTACCCACCCCCTCACTCGTGTCTTACTTCTGTTACTTTGTCATAAAGCTCCAGGAGGTTTGTGAACAAGATTTGCCTTCCATGAACCCATGCTGGTTTTCATTATAATCTTGTTCCTTTCCAGGTGTTCGACAACTCTCATCCTGATAATCTTCATCCATGACTTTGCACACAATACATGTCAGAGACACAGGCTGTAGTTTAGTGCCTCGTTTCTGTTCCCTTTCTTAAATATGGGGACTACATTAGCTGTCTTCCATTTCTCAGGTAGTTGCCCAGTTTCCAGGGATGTGTTGAAGATTGTGGTAAGTGGCACGCACAACATATCTGCTCACTCTCTAAGGACCATGGGGAGATGTTGTCCGGTCCCATTGCCTTTGAAGGTATCGATGTCCCTTAGCAGTTTCTTCACCTCCTCCTCATCTGTATGTATGTCGTCCAACACTTGTTGGTGTATTCCTTGCTGGTGTCCCCATCTGGTCTGTCCCCCCAGAGTCCTTCCTGTCTCTACTGTAAATTCTTCCTTAAATCTCGTGTTGAGCTCCTCACATACCTCTTGATCATTTCTTGTGAGTTCTCCACCTTCTTTCCTCAGCCTTATCACCTGGTCCTTGACTGTTGTCTTCCTCCTAATGTGGCTATACAGCAGTATCGGGTCAGATTTGACTTTCGATGCTATGTCGTTTTCATACTGTCGCTGGGCCTCCTTCCTTATCTGTGCATACTCGTTTCTGGCTCTTCTACTAATTCTCCTTGTTTTCCTGGGTCCTATGCCTCCTGTACCTTTTCCATTCTCTGTTGCACTTAGTTTTTTGCCTCCCTACACCTTCGGGTAAACCAAGGACTCGTTTTGGTCTTCCTATTATTTCTGTTTCCCTTGGGAACAAACCTTTCCTCTGCCTCCTTGCACTTTGTTGCCACATGTTCCATCATCTCGTTTACTGATTTTCCTACCATTTCTCTGTCCCACTGAACCTCCTGCAGGAAGTTTCTCATACCTGTGTAGTCCCCCCTTTTATAGTTTGGACTGTCCCCTTCAGTTCCTGTTACCTTCTCCACTTGTAACTCTACTATATAATCAAAACTCAAAACCACGTGATCGCTAGCTCCAAGGGGCCTCTCGTAAAGGAAGTCCTCAATGTCTGAACTGCTCAGGGTGAACACAAGATCCAGTCTTGCTGGCTCATCCTCCCCTCTCTCTCTGGTTGTGTCCCTGACATGTTGATGCATGAGGTTTTCAAGTACCACATCCATCATCTTGGCTCTCCATGTTTTGGGACCCCCATGTGGCTCCAGGTTTTCCCAGTCGATCTCCCTCTGGTTGAAATCGCCCATTACCAGTAACTTTGCTCTGCTCGAGTGAGCTCTTCTTGCCACCTCAGCCAGTGTGTCCAACATCACCCTGTTGTTTTCTTCGTACTCCTCTCTTGGCCTCCTGCAGTTCTGTGGTGGGTTATACATCACTCCAATGACTACTTTATGTTCTCCGGACTGAATTGTACCTACAATGTAGTCTCTTTCTCCAATCATGTCCATGCCTTCCATTTCCTCAAATCCCCATCGGTGTTTTATGAGCAGTGCAACCCCTCCTCCCCCTCTACTCCTTCTATCTTTCCTCAGGATCTGATATCCCATTGGGAAGATTGTGCCTGTTATTGTCTCAGCAAGTTTTGTTTCTGATTCTTTCGTTCCACTCCTCATGTTTATTCGTTATTCCATCCGCGTTTGTGTACCAAACTTTCAGTTTCTTTTCTATCATTGTGGTCATGCAAGAATATTGGGGTTGGGGGAGCGAGAGCCTTGGTGGGGGCCTATATGGGGCTGTGGTGTAGGTGGGGTTTGTGATGATGGGGGTGGGGTCAGACTGCCCATAAGGGACAGCTGTTAGGGTGAGGTTTGTGATATGGGGGTTGGTGGCAGAGGGAACAGTGAGTGGGTTGTTGTATAGGTTGCTCAGTTGCGTTGGGAATGTCGCGGTTGGAGTCTTTTGGTGGGAGATTCTGAGGGTGTTTTTGCCCTTCCTCCTGTGTCTGGGTCCTGCTCATCTTCGTCATTGCCTCTCGTTCCTCCTTGCGTCTCTGTACCCTCTCCTTCAGTGTAGTCCTTTCTTCCTGTGTTCTGTTGCGGTCGAGGTATACTCTCTGGTACCCCTGTTTGTATGTGTGTGTGTGTGTATGTGTGTGTTAGTTGTGTGTGTATGTGTGTGTGTGTGTGTGTATGTATGTGTGTGTGTGTGTGTGTAGTGTGTGTGTGTGTGTGTGTGTGTGTGTGTGTGTGTGTGTGTGTGTGTGTGTGTATGTGCATGTGTGTGTGTGTGTATGTGTGTGTGTGTGTGTGTGTATGTGTGTGTGTGTGTGTATGTGTGTGTGTGTGTATGTGTGTGTGTGTTAGTTAGTTACCATTTTGTCCTAGGCACATGTCGACTAGATACTGGGCCTGTTGCATATGAGTACGTGTACTCACCTATTTGTACTCACCTATTTGTGGTTGCAGGGGTCGATTCATAGCTCCTGGCCCCGCCTCTTCACTGATTGCTACTAGGTCCTCTCTCTCCCTGCTCCATGAGCTTTATCATACCTCGCCTTAAAACTATGTATGGTTCCCGCCTCCACTACTTCACTTTCTAGGCTATTCCACGGCTTGACTACTCTATGACTGAAGAAATACTACCTAACATCCCTTTGATTCATCTGAGTCTTAACTTCCAATTGTGACCTCTTGTGTCTGTGTCCCATCTCTGGAACATCCCGTCTTTGTCCACCTCGTCTATTCCGCGCAGTATTTTATATGTCGTTATCATGTCTCCCCTGACCCTCCTTGCCTCCAGTGTCGTCAGGCCGATTTCCCTCAACCTTTCTTCGTAGGACAATCCCCGTAGCTCTGGGACTAGTCTTGTTGCAAACCTTTGCACTTTCTCTAATTTCTTGACGTGCTTGACTAGGTGTGGATTCCAAACTGGTCCTGCATACTCCAGTATGGGCCTGACGTAAATGGTATACTGAGTCTTGAACGACTCCTTACTGAGGTATCGGAACGCTATCCGTAGGTTTGCCAGGCGCCCGTATGCTGCAGCAGTTATCTGATTGATGTGCGCCTCAGGAGATATGCTCTGTGTTATACTCACAACCAGATCTTTTTCCTTGAGTGAGGTTTGCAGACTTTGGCCGTCTAAACTATATTGTATCTGCGGTCTTCTTTGCCCTTCCCAATCTTCATGACTTTGCATTTGGCAGGGTTAAACTCAAGGAGCCAGTTGCTGGACCAGGCTTGTAGCCTGTCCAGGTCTCTTTGTAGTCCTGCCTGATCCTCATCCGATTTGATTCTTCTCATTAACTTCACATCGTCCGCAAACAAGGACACTTCTGAGTCTATCCCATCCGTTATGTCATTCACATATACCAAGAACAGGACGGTCCTAGGACTGACCCCTGTGGAACCCCGCTTGTCACAGGCGCCCACTCTGACACCTCGTCACGTACCATGACTCGTTGTTGCCTCCCTGTCAGGTATTCTCTCATCCATTGCAGTGCCTTTCCTGTTATGTGTGCCTGATCCTAGCTTTTGCATACCCTTTTTAGGGAACTGTGCGAAGGCCTTCTTTCAGTCCAAAAAAAAAGCATCGACCA